>JAHMML010000072.1:704883-894877 GCA_020341155.1 Eciton burchellii
AGAGAGAGAGAGAGAGAGAAGAGAGCGCTTTTCTTCCTTGATTCAGTCAACCAAAGGCTGGGTTCCACAAAATAGGCCACTTATGAAAGTAATCAGCATGGAACATAATATTAAGTAATCTTAGAAGCAATTAACAAGATCTTAAAAGTACTGAACCGTAAAAATTTTCAGAATGGAAACTATAAGAATTAAGTTAAGGCAATTATCGCAGTATGAGCATCCGAAATCTCACGATGCTCATTATTGATTGATTAGTTCAAAGAATAGATCGAGCAAAAGCATTGCTAGTTAATGTTGCAATCACCACCGCTGCTAAAATATTAAGAAAGCTAAATTCCGCATCGGAAAGTCAAATCAACCATCCAGAGTTCAGATCATAAGATTACTACTGATTACGTTCAAAATAAAGCTGTTATACCGTAGAAATTCTTAATTTCGCGGCATAAATGGCCCGGCAATATAAAATGTGACCACGAGAACAACGTTATATATGATTTAACAGCAATGGAAATGCGTGGAAGAATTACTTATTTTATTAAATAAAAAAAATATACATTAACAGTTTACATAGTGTGTTTCAAATTCAAACACTTCTTAAAAAGAACAATAATGTAATGATATCTCTTGATACTATTTCTTGACAAATAACCATTAGTTTGGTAAATAGCCGATTTTAATGCCGAACAATTAGGACAAAAATTTTGCATTACTTTTTATATATCAAAACAAAAGCGAATATTAATACAAAAACTAATGGCTTATGTTTTAAATCGAAATCGTCTAAATGTGTTTGAGCATCACTGAACTGAATGTAATCTTATATGGAACTTTCCAAGAAGAGATATGAGACCGATTTCAAATCTGAAATCATCCCAATTTAATTAGAATTGAATCCAAAATTTCCAAATATAGATTTCCAAACTTCTGTCTTTAAACAAGAATCTATATAACCTATATCTATAATCTATTTAAATTTCTAAAATTTCCGAAAAGCATTTTGAGATTTTTTATTTTATTAATAAATAATAATCTTTTTATTAAATAATTAAAAACAGTTTAAAATTTTATGTAATAACATTAAGATATAGAAATATTGCAGTAATATTAAAATATCTATCACATTAAATCATAGATACATAGCCGTAGTATTATAATATTTATTATAATACTACGGCTTTATTATAATATTTATTTAAAATTTATGGAATATTGTGAGAAATTAAATAATTATATATTTTTTTATTATAAATATATTGCGGTTGTGCGTGCGAGTGCGAGTGCGAGTGCGAGTGCGAGTGCGAGTGCGAGTGCGAGTGCGCATGCGCGTGCGTATGTGTTATTGCATAATTCCTTGAGAAATATTATGTTAATATAAGATGAAGATTATATTGTGGAAATGTATTTTTATTGTTAACATTGTTTTATAAACGAACTAATGTTTATTTATTAATAATTATTTATCATTATGCTAATCATTATTCATTATTACAATTATAATTTAAAAATTGAGCAATCTTGCAACATATTTCACAATAGGTATTAATGACGAAAATAATATTTCAATTAGATAATTTCTGTTTATTGACATAATATTATAACCATAATATTATATTGATATAATGCTTTGGGTAATAACAACTGACGAAATTATGCAATATGATAACTGCAATATATTTATAATATAATAACATTATTATTCTTTTTTTATATTTGTAAAATGAAATGGACATAATTATTTTATCGAAAAGATCTTAAAAATAAACTTAGGTAAGTTATATGAAATAATGTTATTCACAATTTTCTGAATTAAAACATATTTTATCTGTTATGAACTAATATAAAAGTAATATATAACTTGCTTCCAAATCTTGAATTCTTTTTATTGATATTATTACACACAATTCTACAAAAATAATATTGCTATTATAACAATCAATATTATAACAATTAATAATATTATTTCTTATTAAAAAATTTTTTTAAACTATAATATTAAATATTATTTATAAGATTTTTCTTATATTATCTTATCATCCCCCGAAAACAAAAACAAACGTTTTTTAATTCTTCCATATATTTTTTATTTTTTTTATTCTTTAATCTAAAATTTTGTTTTCTTTAATTTAGTTACTACATATCATTTGCAGAATAAAATTATTAAATTATTATAAATACTATATATTTTCAAAATATGCTTATTTTTTCTAAGTGTAACTAGAATAGATGCATTGGCAGAAATTCTATTCTTTTTATCGTGAATTTCTTTTATAGAATTTATTACCATAAATGGCATCAGAAAAATTAAATTTTGATTACTTTCATTTCGATTATTTCTCTTTAATTAAAATAAGATAATATTAATTTATTTATTTCATGCAAAACGCATATAATCAAATGATAAAGTGATTAGTTTTCTGTTTTCCAAAAGAGTGTGGTATTAAAGAATTCATAAACATTAAGCTTATTAAAACTTTTGTTTACAACTTTATCAATATTTTTTCCTTCTTGATAGTATAATTTAGTAATCTATAATAATGATTAAATATGAATAAATAAATATGAAATAATTAAATATAATTTCATGTATAATATACAATACTGTATAATATGTGTATAATATATAATATACAATATATAATATACATTTCATGTATAATATATATTTATAATATGGAATATATGTAATCACAGATAACATATTTAATAAGTGGATTAATAAAGTGGTTTAATAAATGGAAATAGCAATAAAATGTATTAACCAATAACATTCATTTTTAGAGAAAGTAATATTGTTAGTTTCTACAGTAAATATAGAGAATTGAACACATATGCTAACATTGTGAAAAAATCATTTGTATTATATTGTATATAATATTTATTATTATTGAATAAATTATTTTATACATCTATGCATTCTATGCATTCTAATCAAATCTCTATATTTCGCATTGCATGAAATATTTAATTCATATTTGCATAATCCATATCCAAATATCTAATCTGCAAAACAATATCTTGTATTGCATGATAGATGAGAAATAAATTTTTTATTTACAAAAGGAGATTATTTATAATATAAAGAAGTTATTATAGCGATATCAAAAAATTCAAAAATAATTTAGCACATTGTAACGCATTTACTTATAAATAAATATATAACTACGATATCTTTCAAACTTAATAATTTCTTTGATAAAATATTTTTTTTATTCTGGAAATATTAACTTGTATCTTTCATAATATATACATTTTTTGGCAAAAGCAAAAAATAATTTATAGAAATGTAATTCTTATAATGTGTATATGCTGTTTTTTCATATATATTTTATACATAGAAAAAAACCAAGTTTTAAATCAAGATAAATATTGTGTAATATATATATAGACAAGAATATTATTACTTTCTTAAAAGATCCTAGTTTTGATACGATTGAATTGATGTAATTTGATTATAGTACAAATATTACATATACATATTTGTATTACATATACATATTGTAATACAAGTATTATTTATATGTAATATTATATTTGAACTCAATTCAAAAATAAATATGTTTCAGAAAAATTGTATTCTTGCTTCTATGTGTATCTTCATCTAAAATTAATTTCTTTCTATATATTATATTACGTACTATTAATTAATAAATATTATTGAATAGAAAACTATTCTTATTAGTAATCTTTATTAATAACGCAATTTAAAGAAATGATGATTCTTTTAATTATTTTGATCAATTTTTTTAAATAGCCAAAGAATTATTCATTAAGTTTTATTTAGTTTTAATTAAGTTTTGAAAATATTTGTATTACTTGTTTATAACTTCTATTAAAAATTTTTTTTCGTAGCTTTTTAATTGTTTTGTATCTTCTAATTGGAAATAGATTAGATTGTCGTAATCTTCATTATTGGCAAATGTAGTATGATTTACACCTAATTTAGTCAAGTCATTTAAGCGTTTACGTAGGTCATTAATTTTCATAAGAATAATTATATAAGAATAATAAGAATAATTATTTTTATTTATATTTAATTTTTGCAATTCTATAAATATTAAAAAATTAAAAGTATTATCTTTGTCCACTTTTACTTTTATACATAATTCGCCAATTATATAATAAATCTTTTGTTTGTTATCAATCTTTTATTTGTTAAAAGTGTATCTACATCTCTTAAATAATCTTTAATACAACATGTTTCTATAAAGATATTCTGTCTTACATAATTGTAATATTAATATCATGTTTTGTTAACATTATATTATCTATAATGAAAATCGAAAAAAGAAATTAATTACATTATGTAAATAAAAGTATTATAAATGGCAAATTAATGCAGAATTTAGAAATGCATTAATTACAATGCACATTATTTGTATCAATAAATAGATAATTACTATTATTTTGATACTAGTAACTGATTATACCAAGGATTGAAAGGAACTTTAGATTTTGAATTCAATTATTTTATAGTATTTCCAATCTTTTGATCTTTTTTTGACAAATGTTGTTCATTATTCAAATCGTCACTTGCTAAAACATTCACGCGAATTTCGTTTCATGCGATTTTATAACTTTTTTGTTGCATTTTTGGTATCACTATTTCAACCAATTTTTATGCTAAACATATGTTCTTTACAGCATTATCATAATCAGCTATAATATAATAAAACAAGTATTTTCATCAAGAAATATTTCATCTATTATGTATACTATGGAAATTTTATTATTTTATTGTATTATCTTACAATTCCAAAAATCCTTATAACATTTTTTAAAACATTTTTTATTTTCATTGAATTCTTATCTCTTCGAGACAGTTTTTAAAATCTTCTTTCATAATATGTAATATGTGCTATTTAGGTTGTTTTGTCCTCACTTAACAAAATAGATAGAATAGCAAATATTCCATTATTAAATTCAATAATTGAATATATATTACAATTTTTTCATAAATTATTTAAAAAATGATCTAAAAAAGATAGTTAAAAACAATAGCAGGAACAATAGCAGTTTAGCAGGATTATATATATGGAGCCAGCAAGAGATTAATGAAGATATATGCAATTGATTGACAGGTATAAATCAAAGATGGATTATCAGAATTGACCGATGTTTATATGATTATTATCATTCGCTAATGGAATTTTATATATTAAATTATATTCTTTGATTAAAGTTTCTTGATGTTCATATTATTTTCTTTTCTCTTCATCAGTGATTTTTCCTACAAATTTTGAAGACTCAGTTGAAATTAAACTGTTGAACTTGAAACACTTAGCTTATGTTGACTTATGTTGACTGATAATATAACACTTTTGACTGTTGTGACATTTTCGTGCATGAAATCATGAATGAGACTCGATTTTGTGAGTATCACTAGAAAAGTTATGGCAGAAAAAAAAATTAAAAGGATTATTAAAATCAATTAACATTGATAAATTATGTATTGACGACTTGAAGAAAGAGTTGAGAAAATTAAATTTGCAAGTTACTAGAGATAAAATTGCGTTGTATAAATGATTAAGAACAATTATTTCTAAATGAATGAATTCAATAGAAAATAGAGACGAAGGAAAATAATGGAATGAAGAAAACGATGAGAATGATGAAGATGATGATATTGATAGCAATAACGAAGAAGGCAATGAGAATAATGCGGCAACAATCGATAAAAGAGCAATAATAATAAAGCTTCTATTTTCATTGACCTTTAGATCAAAAATTCTGATAAAGAAAAAACTCTTCGTGACTGCAAATCATCAAATATATTGAGGATTCCCTACAAACATTTAATGATGAGAGAAGACAAAATGTCCGAAAGTGGATGTAAAAATTCAAGTAGATTTGTGAAATTTGTTAGTATATGGAATATGTATATGAAATATGAACATATAATGCAGAAAATAATCTACGCCAAGAAATTATTACATAAATTTGTCAAGTTATTTATGTCATTTGAAAAAAATGATACTTCATAAAAAAGATTGAAAAAATCTTTAATTTAGAGTTGAAAGACAGTCAACATAAATAGTGCATAAAGAATAATGCATAAGCAGAAAAAGGAAATAATTAATGATCATAAATATATGGAATTCTCTTTTTCAGGAAAGAAAGTAAGTAAAACGAATATTGAGAAATTTTAATTGAAGAAATATAGTTTAATGTATAATGAAGCAGCTTATACTATATGACAGGGACAGATTCACGCAAATTGTGATTCACCACCCAAACTGATCGATTTTCATTTACTACGGGTAAAAAGCCATTCAAACGCTTTAGTTCGAACTTATATATTATTTTTAGCTTTATCAAGAAATAATGAGTTCTTGTGCATCAAAAATTCTTGCGGCCGATACTTTGATAGAAAGAATTTATTAGCAAATAATAACAATAATATAGACATTAATCTATATCTTTCAATAAGCGGACATTTTTCTTTGATTCATGCCATTTTATTGTCGATCGCGTATACATTTTTGTTAATCTTTTCGTTAATCGATATATAAGTATTTATATCGCATAACAGAAATTGCTAATCATATTGATATAGAATTTGAAGCCAAAATCTAGTACATAATTGAAAAAATTCCAAAGAAATCTATGCGCAAGATTCTTCTATACGGCACACGGAATATCAATGATATAAGAAAGCGACTGACGCAATATGCAACAATGAAAAATAGTCAATAATCCAGTCAGAGGAATCAATCTACGAAAAGAAGGAAATAGGAAGAAATAGCGAAAAGAATCACGAATACAAGTTAGTTAGGTTTATTCCCAACTGGGGGGTTATTCTCAGCAAGTCTGCTATAAAATGCCTTTTTATTGCAGACATATACAGTTGTAGTCATGTTATAGCTTCGCGTGTAAGCAAAAAGAATGCCATTTTAGTAGAAATTGTAGTCGAAAAAGGAATTTCGGATTCTGCTATAACTCTAGTCTTTGTGTACTGCAAGGATTTTTATTCCAATGGGGAGGGGGGGAAGACCACCAACTAGTTTCCTATGCTGCATAAACAACGTAAGAGTATCAGCCGCAAAGGACTATGAATACAAGATTGTTTTCTTTAAGTTCCATCGTGACCCATACACTCCCATTCCATTTATTCAGATATGAATCCTTTTCGTTATACGCATAGATCTCGTAGTTTCGCATGTAGCAAAAGTACAACACCTCAGTAGTCATACTGTGATCAAAGGGGAGACTTTGACTCCTATTGAAACCCTAATCACTCTAAGGATTTTTATTTTCCTCTTCAATTGGTTTTCCATGTTTCACAAGCAATACGAGGATACCAGCGAGGACGATGAATACAAGATATCAGACAAAAAAATATGATGTTATAACTACTAAACTAGAAAAATCATAAAACAGCATAATATCTATTCAAGGATAAGATATTGAAGATTTGCCTATCGATCAGTACCGGTTGAAATCTGCTCGAATCTACGCTAATAGATGGATCCACTCGGATGTGGATATGCATAAAGAGTACTTTCTGGTTTAGGGCCTAACCGTTTTATTGCATACTTTGATATAAGTAAATTTCCCTTACATAAATAAGGCATCCGTTCTTCAAGAGGTTCTCAGTAGTTCTCAGGTTTTGAAAATAGTTGGAAATAGTTACAGATAATGTCTCACGTTAAGTATATGCGGGATGCAACGCATGAGTGACAAAATGGCATTCTTTATATACATGTGAGGCAACTAATTGAAAGATACTAGTGAATGATAATTATCATTATCTTAATATAACTGAACAAATCAATTCTTAATAGTCTTAATCGACAGCTGAAATCCATTTTACATAAAAAAAGTATTGTCATTTTTGTCTTACTTGTTTTATGGATTGAGATATTATGCAAAATCTAAAAATGATAAATTTCATTTTAATATCGTTTAAAAATATTTCAATAATTAAGAAAAGTATAGCAAGAGTAAAGTGTCATATTATTTATTTCTTATTTTATTTTTATGTTGCGTAATTTAAATAAATCAAATATCTATGCATAATAAAGAACAATTCCTCAACAGTGAATAGATATTCATACATATTTTTTTTCAAATAATAAAGAAATTATAATTTATTAAATTGACACAGTTCATAGTTCATTCGAAAAAAGTATTGAATCTAATTTTGAATTTTACGATATGTTATTTAATATCTAATATTTTAGGATTTCAATATTTTAAGATAAAATAAAATAAGATAAGATAAGAAAATAGAAACACATATTAATACAAAATAATTATATGTTTATAATATAATTTCTTGCAAGAATAACAGAAAAAAATAACACATTTTAATGTTTCTATGATAAAAATGATAATATTTTATCCGTTTTACAAAAGTGCTAAAAAATAAATAAATAGATAAATATATATATATATATGTATATATACGAAAAAGATATCCATAAATATGATATTCGTAAAAATTTATCCTTATGAAAGAAATATTTTAAATTATATATTATAGAATACATATATATATATATTATATAATATATAATTTGTATTGCACACACACACACACACACACACACACACACACACACACACACACACACACACACACACACACACACACACACACACACACACACACANCACACACACACACACACACACACACACACACACACACACACACACACACACACACACACACACACACACACACACACACACACACACACACAAATATTATTTATATCATCTATCATAATAAAAAGTATAAATAGAAAAATAATGTTAATATATAAAAAAAAGTTTCTATAAAAGTTATAATATCAGAAATATTCCATATGAGAGAATAATACAGGAAAGCATTTTAATATATACATTATAATATTTTATATTATTATATCTATAAATTATGTAAAAATAATACAAGAATTATGTAAGTAAATACTATATCAAAAATTTGAAAAATAATTTACAAATATGATATATTTAAAATGGATAATTTTTATTTGTCTTCTAAATTTTTGCAAAGTAGAATATAGAATCAGATTTTGTAATATATTTAGATTTAAAAAATTGATAAAATATAAAAATATGGTTTCGGGAATGCCTTTTTATAGCTAACGTACTTTATTAAAAAATGAAGTTATAATTTTGATTTTATTTTTCAAAAATTGCTTCACGGGTAATATTACTGATTTCGAATATTATTATTAAAACATGATACTTGTTTGCATCCTAGTGGTAAAATGGATTAATAATTTGGAAAGTCCACAAAAATAATTTGGACAGTTTCCGTGAGAGATTTTATAATTTCTCTGCTGGTTCTTATATTCTCAATTCTTTTATATCTCAGTTTTACATTGTTATTTTTAAAATGGTATAAAGTTTTTTTATTTAATCAATTTCACTAGTATATTAAAATTGATATATCTTGTGATATTGTGTAGATATTGTGAAATTGATCGCTAATGTGCGTGCGTACATGCATGAATGCAAATTCAATAAATTATACTATATAATCCTTTACGATATTTGTACGACATAAATCAAATTTGGAGAGATAATTTCGTATCAGCATTACATAACAAATAAGATTGGTGAGAGACCATAATAATAATAATAATATTTATATGAAGAATATTCAAGAATTAATCAATTTTTTGTGTAATACCAAAAACAATTGCTTATTCAAGATAAATGTCTATTATGTAATATTCTATCATGCAGATTTAACATCTTAAATTTCATTCTTATTCTATTTTAAATTGTAAAAAAGATTTTTCGAATTTTTGTGAGAATAATAATAAATACAAATATTATAACATTATATTATATTGTATTTATATACATTTCTTAATTTTAATGTCATAGGTATTAAACTTCTATTTACAATACTCTTTTATGCATTCTGTATTAACATCCAATAAATATTCGACTGATTAAAGTAGGAATAATATATGTAAATGAAGCTTTTCAAATTGCAAATTGCATAAATTTACGATAGAATTGATAAAAGCTTATCAATTCAATTTACATAAACTGCATTACTTAACAGCAAACTTGTTATAAGTCGTAATCGTGATAAAAACGGTAAACATTCATATCGGGGGTGTTTAGAAGACATTGTCAGTGCAATCATGTATTCCTTTCGACTTTGTTGTAACTTGCAATTTATGTCAATATGCACATTTATAATAACATTTCTAATATACATTAATGTGCAGTTCTGTGAAGGTGACTATTTAAATTTTAAACTATATATAAGTTCGTTTCTTTAATTTGCTATATATCAAATCTTATAATATTAAATCATTATGATATTACATATATAAAGTAATATAATATCAAAAATTAAATTGTTCTTAGACTTGTTTTCTAAAAAGAAAAAGTAAATATTGAGCTTGTACACTTATATGCAATATCATATATACATATATGTGATATATAATATATATCTTATAATATATCTAATATGATATATTAGTCATATATATGAATCATAAATATGATATATTTATGATTCATAAACCTTTTGTATTAATAAACGAAAATGTTACTTTTTGATGATTTAAAAAAAAAAAGACTTATTTTGCTTTGTATATGAACGTATGAATATCTAAATAATATTATTATAAATAATATTAAATAATATTATTATATAAAATAATATATATTTATAACTTTCAACAAAATATTTCATATCATATATTTTATCCTAATATATTTTAATATAAAATATTTAAAAAAATTTTCTGTCACTTTAATATACTTATTTTATTTTAAATAATTATAATGATTTTAATATATTATTTTATTATTTTATTTTTATAAATAGCATAAACAAAATTATTGATTATTGATTGAAATAATGATTATATTTTTGCATATATAATTATTATCTTATAATTTTATTGTATTTATAATGATATTATTCAATTTTTGATTAAATGAATCGATTTATTTCGCTTAATATAGAGCATTTATGATCTAAAATCCAATTTTAAAATATCTCTCTTGTTTTTGTATTAGAAGAAAATATATAAGAAACTAATCATTCAGTTTCAAGGAAAAACAAAACTTTCAAACGTACATACATAAATTTTGTTAAAGTGTATTTTTTAGTGTATTTATAGTTTATTTTAAATGCATTTTGTATTTTCTAAGATTTTAAAATTATTGGCACTTTTTTAGAATTGGTTTATATGTTTGTGATACGATTTTATAAGATGAAATATATTTATGTATTGATATTGATATTGAGAAACATTAAATAGTAAATAAAATTATTTTTGAATGATTTTGAAAAAAAGGCTGAAAGGTTTTAAAATTTAAAGAGATATTTAATAAATTTATTTATATATTTTCGAGATGATATTTTTTTATGGTTTTTACATTTTCATCTTTATTAATTGAACTTAAAAAAATATTCGACATTATCTAGAATATTAAAAGCAATATTTGCACATTTTGTATACATATAAAAACTTGTATATATATACATATATTCACATATACTGTATACATATATTCAGTTTTAATACATATATTACTATAGAAACCATATAAACCATATTATATAGCATATAAACCATAAAAAATTCAGAAGATTTTTAATTTTCTGAATTCTGCAATGCAATCTATTCCATGTTAAAAAGTAAAAAAAGATCATAATTTTGAAAGGCTGCTGAAGTTTTTTGATTTATTGATGTATTTGACGTAAAATGCGTATTTTTTTATTCATACTTTTCTTTTTTATTTGATAGGATATTGGTTGGATAAAATCATAAATCTTTTTCTAGAAAAAGATTATATTTAAATGTAAGGCGCTCCTGTTTCAGTTTTGTCGTAAAGGAAAACAAAATATGAAATTATTTCTTAATAAATTAGCATTTGTTTTGTATAAAAGTTCTATCGTTTTTATGCAAAAAAAGCTAAACTAATCTGCATAATAAATTATATTATAAAAAAAGCATACTAGCTGAAAACTTTTATATATGTAAATAATATTGGTAACATATTGACAAAACATTAGTTTTAATGTCTTAATAGAGATTGTCATAATTCTTCTGTTTAGCAAGAAAAAAATACATTTGAGTCTATTGAATTATAGGATTCTAAAATTAATATCTTATTCCTTATTCCTTATCTTATCTTATTCTTATATTTCTTTTACGCTTTATGTTTTTTTGCTTTTATTCTTTTTTGATAAACTATAAACTATACTTTATAGAGTCTATAACTCTATAAAGTAAATACAATTATATTGATATATTTATATAGATACAAAGGATGAATAAAAATATATGTAACTTATAAATATGTAAAACTTATAAATTAATATATAAAACACATTTTAATAGTTTATTATATTAGTATTCGCCAAAAATGAGAATGAAGTGCATATAAATAGAATTTTACTTGGGAATTAAACTTGGGATTGCAATTTTGGGAATTAAAAATTTTCAAGTATTGATGATTGATTTAAAATATAGTTCATCGATTAGAATTTTCAGCAAGTATAAATAATTTTTAACGTAATAAAAAAATTTTAGAGTTGTTCTAAGGAAAATATGTATATAAGTGCAAGCATTCAAGGAACCAAAAATATTTACGAACGCAGGTAAAACGGTTTTTATAATTTATATTTATAAAACATAATATTTTGAAAATAATATAAAAATATAATGTTAAAATGATTAGTTTTAGTAAAGAACTTATGTTTTTATTTTATAATACAGCTGATTAGCAATGGATATATAAAGTGATTGATTTTTATGATTCTTTATATGCTCATTCTTATCTATTTTCTTATGAATAGTTTCATTTTCGTATCGATACAAAGATTATTTTTTATACAAAAAGTAGTAAGAAATAAATATGTGTGCTGAATGTGTATTTTCATTTTTCATATAATGTCATGGTAAGTATGCATAGAGCATAGGAAGAGCTGACTCTTCTGTCATTTGGATAAATATTTTATTTTTCGTCTTGATTGAATGTAATAGTTGTCAGCTACAACATCTTTTCCTTGTGTATTGCATATGCTTGAGCCGCTGTTGCTCTTTTATAATGCGAAAAAGATAATTGCACGAACACGACTGAAACCGTTTGAGCAAATTCGATTACATACAAGCGCACCACATGTAAAAATTTATGCGAAAGATTTTATCTTTCGCGCAGAAGATTCAATCAATCAAATAATATAATGAAAACACAGAACAATATACATAAATAACTTACATTTTTATTATTACTCTTTGCTTAATATTTTTGCAACTGAGAAAGCACTTATAAACTCAAATTCTTTAAAACAAAATCTTTTAAAACAAGATTATATTTTTAGAATTACAGAATTTTTGTTAATTATATTTTAGGAAATAAATTCTCATAAAAAATTTTCATCTTCTGATTTTCGAATTATTTATGTATGTAAAGAATGTAAAGAAGATAAATTTATTAATGTTTTCTATGAGATAATATTAATTATTGCAAACAATTTTTATTGGTAATTTATACAAAACATATACACAGGATTTGATATTATACATACATATATATGTGTATATATATATATATATATAACTGTATAAATTAACAATTTACTTACATAAAATGTAAATCTTCGCAAAGCAGCTGATTTTGTAATTTGGTTTTCAAAAATTTATAAAAAATTATAGGATTTCATAATTACATTTTATAACTATATTTGCAATTTAGATGCTATTATGCTATGAATAAAAAAGCTGCATCATTATTTAAAAAAATCGCTTTTTATTTTGCTCTTTATGATGGTATTCTCTTAAACAGGTCATAAACATAATCTGTTTATTTTCATATTATGATCTATAATAATATATCTCTAATTTTATTTTGTTATTAATATTGTTCTGTTATAAACTGTCATGCTTTCTATTCATTTCTGTCGATCGAATCCTTATATAGATTCAATTGATGATGTATTTATGTTTTCTCATATGCATTGTAATTAATATCGGAGTCTATGCGATTTCTTTAATGAAAGGTAACTTTACTAAATTAATTATATTGAATATCATATTACTTATTAATAATAATAAATTGATATTATCGTTTTATATCTGATGATAATTTTTTCTTTCTTAAAAAAATGGTCTATTTATTATATTTTCAAAATATATCTTTTATAATTATATTATAATTTCTTATTTTTTAACCAAATTATTTTATATGCTTTTGTAAAAAAAACTATTCTAAACAACATTGCATGTTATTTTTTGAATTTTTAGTATAATATTTACTATATTATTCTTTCTGTTCAAATCTTTCATTGATTATCGTACAAATAAAATAATATTAAATAATATTAATATTAAAATAATACTAATAATAATAATATTAAAATATTAAAATGTGAAATATGTTCTTTATATATTCTTATATATACATTTATATGTTCTTTATATATACATACATATATATATATATTATATATATATATATTATATATATATATATATACATACATATATATATATATATATATATATATATATATATATATATATATATATATATATGTCACATATGTATCATATATATATATATACATATATATATACATCATCCAAACCATTTCAACCCCCATTATTTTAATTCTTCCCAGTATTGTTGTACATTGGCCCTTTCCCTAATCATTTCTAATTCTGTCCCGTCTGGATATTCCCTTAAATCATCGCAGGTAGTCGATTTCCCAGAGATTATGTTTCCTTTTCATTTTCGCATTTATGGTCCACACCTTTCTGCCATAATACAACACATCGGCCATGAATCCTATGCCTTTTAATCTGTCTGAATATACCTCTGTTCTACCATATCGAATTCAAGCACCTGATAACTTTTCGATTGCTCAATACGGTTCTTTATCTCGCAATTCTTTTCTCTTTAGTAACCTATACGCTCAGATATTTGAAATGATTCATCTGTCTCACTTGTTTTTGGATATTGAGATCTGGAAACTTGCGCTAGAGTTTACCGTCATGTATTCTATTTTGGATATATTGATCGGTCCCAATTATGATACTGTTCGTTAAATCGTTTTAGCATAAACTCCATATAGAATGTATCCTATATAAACAGCACTTGATCATTCGTAAAACTCCAGATGTAAAGGTAGAATTCATCAATGGCAATTTCCATGCCACCACAACTCCTCTGTCATTTCCTCAGCACTCTTTCTAGATAAATGTTGAATAGCAGAGAGTCAACAGAGTTTGCAGCCATAGGCAGGATATATAGACTGACATAGCCTTGCTTTATATATGCCTTATTGTCTGAATATAATTCCTTTATGATTCTTATGAGGCAATTATCGATATTGTGTTCTTATAGAGTTTGCCATATTCGATTTCTGGGGATTGAATTATACGCTTTCCTTAGATCAATAAAGATTATATACGTTTTTTCTCCTTTTGCTGTTCTCTTCTCTGTTATTTGCTGAACTATAAACAGGCTATTCACACATCATCGACTTGGACTGAAACCATTTTGATTTTCGCTAATAATATGCTTTAAGATTTTTTGCAAGTTATTACGAATAATCCTGAGAAACAATCTACTGAGGGTATTATTGATACGGATTTCCTTATAATTTTCAGAATCTTTCCTTTTTCTTTTTTTATATAATGATGTCACATAAAATTCTTTCCACTGCTTATTTTGTTTTGTTCTAAACAGCTATTAATTAATTGTAATAGATATTTGCCCAAATATTCCTTTCCACACTTTATTAGCTCTGGTATTATCCCTCTGGATTCAGAAGATCTTCCATTTTTCATCATTTTAATCCCACGTCTTAATTTTTTGATAGTAATTTGGAGGCTCTCATTCGATTGAGATCTTTCTCTGCAATTAGGTCTCCTGATTTCAGTGAGTTTCGGGCAGGAGAGAGTATTTTCAACCAGGAAAGATTCGTAGTGATACTCTTTCGTGGAGTCAATTAGATGCAGAATCATTCCACAAATTCTTTAGAAAACGCCATATGTCTGTGGACTCGACCGTGAGTCCTCAATTATGCTGTCTATCTCTTTACATTTCACAAGTCATGGTTCAGCTTTTCTTATTTGGTTAGGATTCTTGGCGGAGATAGTTTCAATAGGAAAGTATATATGACTTACTGCATAATGGTCCGATTCACAATTTAATCCTCACTTTACTCTGGTATCTTATACTTTAAATGCTGCTCTTTATCTGTTATAATCTATGGTTATAATATAATTAATAATAGATTTCTGGACCAACGAACATCTTTCCAATGTATATTTGTGTATATTCTTATATTCGAAGAATGTATTACATATTTTCAAATCGTGCTTGCACGCGTTAATAAGTCTATCTTTACTATTATTTATCGTAGTTTCACTAAATCTTCTAACTACTTCATCCAAGTTTCTGCTTCCCATTCTAGCGTTTAGATCTCCTGTATAAGTCGTTATCGGTATCTTATTTAGTCCAATTATTGACCCAACATCTCATAGAACACCTGTTTCATCTGAATAGAGTTGTCAGTTGGCGCGTATAACGCCAAAAATGTAACATCCCTACTGTAAATTCTTAGATTTAATCTCAGACACTTTTCACTGACATACTGTATGTCCTGAATATCCTTAACCAAATTCTTCCGTATAAATACGACGCTTGCCCTTGCTTTCTTCGATTTCTCGGCTCTCAACCAAGCCAACATAAACTAGCATTGCTAGTCAACATTGTTAGGTTTAGCATTGCAGTATCATGATCTTCCTTTCTGGTTTCAGTGAGGCAGAAGACATCCCATCCAATGTTATTCAGTTGTTATTCATCCCATTCCATGTTATTCACTTTTTCAACTTTTTGCATTTTCTGCAACAAAATTCCAGCTTCCGAAAATCATTGTTTATATTCTTTGCTTTGTTTGCCGACGAGACCGTCCTTGTTTCCAAGGTTTCTTATTGGGATTTTCAGTAAATAATTGTTTTACTGAGGTAATATTCTGCCTAAACTCTCAACCTGGAAGACCAATGTGTTTCTCTTAATCTGATTTTTTACCTTTGACCTATCCGGCAAGAGAGGTCTTTTCAGTAGACACGCTACCGTCGTTATAGGATCTTTAGGATCTTAATAAACCCATCCGATTGATATCTTCGTCAAGATGGAAATATTTCAGAGGGGAAATATGTCCTTTATATTTTTCTATTATTTAGCAATATTTTTTAATTTATATAACTTTTATAGAAATTTAGAAATTATATATATTAATATACATTACTTTTCTGCTTCAATTTTTTTGTTATGATATATATATATATATATATATATAAATATGTATATAATGAAATATTTCTTTCCTACTTTTCTCCTATTGCCATTGCTTTCTGATATTACAATTTTTATGGAAATTATTTTTCTACTCGTACTTATATAAAGGTCTTATACGTACTCGATATATCCAATAAAAGCATTTATATTCCTTATATTATATTGTGATATAGATATCCTAAAGTCTTCATAAATTTTAATGCTTATATTTATTTATACTACTTTCGTATTTTGCTTTTTTTAATTTGTATATATACATATATGCGTGTGCGCGCATGCACACACTCATACACGCACACTTCTTATCTATAAAATCTACAACTCTATATACTTGGCATTTCTTTTATATGAGACATATATGTATTTCTCATTTCTGTAAAATAAGCAAGAAATATCTTACAAATGATTATGCGTACATGAAGATTTATGTATTTATTCTATCTATTCGTACTTATATAAAGGTCTTATACGTATTCGATATATCCAGTAAAAAGTATTTATATTACTTACATTATATTGTGATATAGATATCCTAAAGTCCTCAATAAATTTTAATGCTCTCTATGATATCTAAAGATATCAATGATTCTATATTATTTTTTCGAAAATAATAGATTTCGCTTTGGTATAATATAATATGAATAAATACACCACCAAATTATTTAATTGGAAACTTCTTTTATTAGCAAGATTTGGCAAGATATAATTCAATGAATTTCTAATTATCGAGAGAAAAAGAGAAAGAATAAGAAGAAGAAAATGAAAAAAAGATTTAAACTGCATTATAATAATACATAATGAATAATCTTTCTATTCGGATACATAATCTGTTTTTTTAGTTATCAATATTAAAAACGTTATGTGCCTCTAGACACATTCGATTTATGTCTCAGGATACTTCCCATTATGTCGATGTAATCAACATCATTTATTGTTTATTGAATATTGAATGGAAGGAAAATAATATTTGCGTCAATGTTAGTTTTATAGTATATAACATAGTACATATTTGACATTATAGAATAGCTTCTATTTCGTTAGTAATTATTAATGGTTTTCCAATTATTTATTTCCATTTTTTAATCACATTCAATATATAAGATAAGCCAGTATAAGAACTATATATTAGAATTTAAATTCAAAATATGTATGATACTTCTGTTATTTAGAAGAATAAAATGTTCTAAGTTCGTGAAATTATATTGGCGCTAATAAATATATTGTCTTAAGCAGCATAATTAACATTTAAGTAAAAAAAATTTATAAAGAAATTCTATCTCTTCTTTTGATTGTAAACATTTTTTCCATTTTCATTTTAATATTATTATTAATAATAACATATAATGATAAATTTGTCGCATAACTAAATTGATATTAAAGTATGTAAACTTGTACTGAGAAACAAATAGCATATTAAGTCTATATATATATATTATATTATAGCTTATGGAGTACTTATTTTCATCACTTCAAGATGAAAATCTAAAAAAATCTTAAATAAAATCTTTTTAATTTAAATTGCATTTATTATCTATTATTTATTATCTATTCTATTAATCTATTATCTATCCTATTAATCGAAATAAACAAGCGAGTTTCAAATTCGTTTGTAAGTTAAACAGAAGCTGACTAACTTTAAGATGTGTTTTTATTAATATGAAAATATTAATAGAAATCAATGCAAATCGGTGACAAAGCTTTTCAATTCATATATTCATATATTCATATATTCTTCCTCTTAAATTTTAGTCTTAAATTCCTCTTATTTCCTCTTAAATTTCATTGACAAATTTATAAATTAGTCTAATTGCATATTATTATTTAAAAATTTATCGATCTCATATTTCAAATTTGCTTTTTTACTTATTCATCGCTTACTTATCTTTTTGCCTTTATTCCCGTATGTTCTATTTCTTTGGATGGAATACTTGGAATACAAGATTTTTTATTCTTTTTTATTATTATTAAAGTGGTCCCACTTTAATATGAATTAATATTATACTAATATTAATGAAAATGGATGTAGAATGAACTTTCTTACATTTGTTCTTTTCAATATCTTCAATACTTGATAGATTTTTTTATTTAAAATCATCTTTAAAGGACATAAATTTTTGAGATTTATTTAGCTTCGATTAGATTAGCAAAATATTTAAAGATAAAATTTCATTCCTATCTTTCTTTATACCTTATAAAATTTATTTTATATTTATGATATTTACTGATAAAGTTATATAAATGTTATATCAATAGACAAATGATAATAATGAAAAAGGTTATGATTATTTGGCATATGATGTCTTAGCATTTCTCATGAGATTAATCATAAGTATATTAGAGTGTTCAGTCTATCAGCATATGTCTAAGTATTCTTATCTTGTCTTGTTACGTCCCGCGACTACTAACTCTTAAGCTATGAATACTCTTAAGCTTAGATCACTAATTTCGGGTAATAACGATTCTTGGAAATAAGCTTCCTGGAAATAACCCGCAGAGGGTATTTCGTGATGGAAATGTGTCGAAGGGTTGAAGATCGGAAAACGAGAGCATAATTTAAATTAAGAAAAAGCTATGCAAACTCTATATCAGATCCAAAGCGAAATGAATCAACAAAGCTCAACCTCAATGTCCATGCGCCGTCTGTTTGTTGGTTATTCCCCTTCTATACACATTGCCTAATACTACATAAGTATTGTCAAATATTCTGAATCACATGATTGTTTACAGTCCGCAATTGATCTGTTCTATATTTTTGCTAAGAGTATCATAACATAAATAATAAGAGGAAGATAGTTGTATTTCTTAACAGTTCCTTGATTGTGGCGAACATTACAATTCCATATAAGACTTTGTAATAGTTTCAATTATTTTTTATATTTAGCAAGAAAAAAAGCAATGTATTTCATATTTTTCTTCTCTTCTTCATGTGTTGCATCTGCTTTAAGTATAGGTTATGGAATAATGGAATATTTTACAAATATTAATATATTAATATGTACGCATTAATATATGAATATTAAAATATGGATACATAAAGCATAATTCTATAACAGATTTCAAGTAAGTTGACAAAGAGATATTAATAAACAAACTGTACTCATGATGATTTGCTTTTCATATAGGAATCGTTATAAAGATATTATCAATTGGGAATTGAATCCATAATGTCTAATTTATATTTACATGTTTATTCACTTTTTTAGAGACATTTCCAATATAATTCTTATCCGTGATTTTAAATCTCAACTTTTATATTTAGATTTATATTTATAAATCATAACTTTCGAATGAATTGACAAATGCGATGAAACGAATTAACAATTCACAATATGTAAAATTAAGTTGTAACATAATATGTAAAATAAAATTTGAAATATACAATTATAATGTAATTAAAAATTGTTCATGATCTTGTTATATATATATTTTTTTTATCATCTTAGAAATTTATTACAAGCTGTCATTAACGTAACATTTATATTATATTAGTAATTTATATTAGTAATTTATATTAGTAATACATATGGCTTTTAGATATTATAAAATCTTCAAGAGTATATATCCATTGATATATGCTCTATAGTATTGCATCGGTCAGGTGCTTAGGTCTTATGGAAGTCTTTCTTTTAGTCTGCGTAGAGTCTTGACCTTTTTCATGAAGTTTTTTGTGAGTATGTTAAGATGCTTCTCCATCCTGTCAGCATATCTCTGTGTTTTCTTATTTCGTCATTAATGTATGGTAGGTTAAGATCATGGTGCAGAGTGTCATTAGTAACATATCAAGGTGCATCAACAACAATTCTAAACAACTAATTTGTTTTGGAACCTTTGTAATATTTCTATATTTGAATTGGAGGATACCCTATAACTGAATATCGTAGGCCCAGATAGGTTTGAAGATTGCCTTGTACAATAACAGTTTGTTTTCAATCGACAGTTGTGATTTGCTGCCGAATACTGTAGCCAATACATTTTCCTTACTTGTAGTCAAAGTTGTTTTTGCTTGATAGATATATGTTTTTTCCAGTTTAGTCTGCGATCTAGATGTAGCCCTAAATATTTGGCATTTTCTGCTTGAGAGATTCTCTGGCCATTCAGAGTTACTAATGGACACGTCTCTCTACGGGTAGTGAATGTTATTGTTATATATGGAAAATTAAAAATCTGTATGAAAATTCATTTTGTAATAAATAGAAAACTAATATAGAATTATATAAGTTTATATTCTGTTCTGCATTGCAACATGAAGCAAGATGAGATAAATTCCATTAAACCTGTATGTAACCACTTCATATATCAAATTGAAGCTTGCGAAATTATATCAGATTGAGAATGAAATTCATAATTACGCAGTTTCATATTTGGAACAAAATCTAAATTTATACAGTTTCATACAGATTTATCGAGCGAAGCAAATTTCTATATACATTTTTAATTTTTATATATAGCAATATATGCAGTGAAATCGTGGATGGTGTTACGTGTGCGCATTATGCAATTTATTATCGATATTTTTTTGTAATATCTTAGCTGAATACTTACACCAACGGAGTGAAAGGTGTTAAACCTCATGAACCCGTTGTGGTATCTGTCACATCGGCCAAATCGAGCTGCAGCGATATAAAAACGCATCGTACATGGCTAACCTCTAAGATCGGGCGGATCTGAGCGCCTCCCTCGCGTTTGCGTCTAGTCTCAGCGTTGAGTTTGTGACTGTATGGGAATGAGCTATCGAATTAATATCCTCCAGTTATGGTAGATGGAGCACAAGAAGGAAAATACAATCCAGGGGATCAAATACCCAATATCTATCTGAGGAGAGGAGCGTGCGAGCGGGCTACTCTCAACAGATGATCGTCCAACGCTCTCAGCGGAGTGCTGAGAAGCGAGGCCTTGTTATTGGCATCCCATTATTATATGAATTTAAATCTAAAACGCTTGTTAAGATTTTATATGAGTCATCTTTGGTTTTTAGAAAGTTTTTCGACGTAAACAACTTATATCGAAGCGAGTATGAGTCACAAAGCCAAGGGATTAAGCCGCAACCCTTGCCAAAACAAAGAAAGATCATTGTTGTTTGCTTACAATGAACAACAAAGGATCAGTATCTTCAGTTTCTCTTGTGAGAAACCAAAGGCAACGATCACACATTTCTTACTCAGTTAGAGCAAGTATCAAAATATTGTAACTGTTAATATGTTTGACAATTAAAGAAGATTGTTGTGTTTTCTACGGCTCTCATCTTTACTGAACACACTCCCTTAAACCAGCAATAAATAAATATATAAACGGTGTTACGCGAAATTATCGAAGGCGCGTTAACAACGCTGAATGAAAGATTTCTATAGAATATATAGAAACAGGCAGAAAAGAGAAATAAAACATCACAGGAAGACAGGAATTCCAAGATCACGGGACGTAAAACGGGCACATTGGAATCTGACTGCGTAACTAATACATAATCGGATATTATTATACATAATAAAACACAAACTGACATATATGGACAAGAAGAGCAGCTTAACAAGGGAGCTTCTAAGAAATCTATGATACAACAAATTCTGTTTCAAAACTTATACCAGAAAAAGATGTTTTCACTGGGCGAATTAACTACTGAACAAGTTTTTGTACGAGAGATATTGGCATCCTAAAACAAATTACACACAATACACAAAAGACAAAAGATGTGGATGTCTAGTGGAGAGAAATTAGCGATAAAAAGAGAAATCGGAACATGTCAACCCCGAAATGTCAACGCCTCGTAAATAACAAAAAATTAATAGATACCCGCATATAACAGATAACCAAGCAAACCTGTGCTACTAACTCCTTTGAGAGACTTGAAGAGGAGTTCGACGATGTGAGCACCAACATTAGGATGGGAAAGATAACTAAACACCCATTTTTGTTGCTAGATTCGATCATTTTTCGTCGTTTTCACAACTATTAAAGGTCGAATGATCAATACGAAATAAAGATCATGAATGAGTAAATTAAGATCCAACTAAAGAGCTCTATCATATATATAAACATTGTGAAAGAGCTTAAAAACAAGAGCACCGAATTTCACACATTACAAACCGAAGTAAGAGAAGAATTTTAGAGAAGTCCTCAAATATATCCACGCTATAGTGAATTTGGATGACATCAAGAAAGAAATTGAAGATCTTGGACACATAGGTACTAATATATGGAACATCAAGAAGCAAGGTACTAAAAAGGCCCTTCATATGTTCTATGTCGATCTAAAATCGACAAGCTAAAACGGATAAGGACATTTACGACATTAGTTCACTTCTCCACTGTAGAGTAAAATTTGAACCACCACGTTCAAAACGTGAGATTAAATGCATTAATTGCCAGCGGTATGGTCACACAAAAAGTTTTTGCTTCCGTAAAGTGAGATGCGTCAAGTGCGCAGAAGACCCAACCATTAACCGTTAACTATTGGAACCGCACAGGAAGAAATCCAAGGACGTCAAATGCTGTGCGGAGGCAACCATCCAGCCAATTACAAAGGTTGTATAGTCTGTAAAGATATACAAAAAACTTTTTGTCCTATATTATGGAGAAAAATGAAAGCACCTGAATCACAATCACGAACTGAATCTGTAAGCATACAAATTAGTCCAACCTGAAAGATCCAATGGTTCAGTCACAAGAACTGAAAGTAGACAATTAATTATAAGCCAAATTATAATCAGAAAATACAGGAAGAAATGGCATTTCCAAGTCCGGGTCAATTTGCTAGGTAGGTGCTATATAGGAATTATAATATGTGATGAAGAAGTATATGGAAAAAATGGGCGCAATGTTTAGCCTGTTACCAAATTAACGTAATGATCGAGCCACTTAAAATAGCAACTTGGAATGCCAACTGGCTGGTTAAACATTTGCAAGAAATTAAAACTTTTGTTTTCAAATATAATCAAAACATAGACATGTTACTTGTTTCTGAACATATTTCACTAACAAGAGTTATTGTCGTATTTTTTGGGTATTTTTGGGTGGATTGTATATCACACAATGACGGTACATCTAACGGTAAGGCTTATGGGAGGAACTGCTCTTATCATAAGAAACAACTTTAGATATTATGAAATCGGTAAATACCAAACAGTTCTTACAGGCTATTAGCATTGTGATCGAATAGTATTATTATTTCAGCCAGAATAGTATTATTATTTCAGCTATGTACTCGTCGTTTAAACATGTAATAAAAAGAGAACATTATATAATTTGCTTTAAAACTCTTGGTAATCGCTTCATCGCCGCAAGAGATTATAATGACAGACATACGTACTCGGAATCGAGATTGATTCTACCCAAAGGATGTGAACTATTCAAAGCGATTGAATGAACCTGGCAATCTTATCAACAGGAGAACCCACCTACTGGTTATCTGATAATAAAACGACTTCTGATCTACTGGACTTCGCTATTATCAGGGGCATTCTTAAAGATTACTACCACACCGAATCTTTTCGAATTGTCCTCAGATCATTCTTCTGTAATTTTTACAATAAATAGTAAAATAATGATTAAAAGCAAATCTTGCACTGTCTGCCATGTCAAAACAAAATAACTTTATTTCCAGGAGTTATTGAAGACTACATTCGATAACTCTATACCACTAAAAATCGACAATAACATTATTCGTGCAGTTGAAAGCTTTAACTATGCTGTTAACAGGCCGCCTGGAATGCAATGTCGATCAGCAGCAACCCAAATATCAATATCGAATATTCAATATGCAATAAAAGCAAAACTAGTAGAAAAAAGGAAGCTATGCAAGCTATGGAAAACTAAAGATGCCCAGTGAAAAACAAATGAAATCGAGTTATCAAAGCTAAAAACCTGCTGGACTTGGAAAGTAATCAGGGGATATAAGAATATCTAAGTAAATTAAACGCTATTTCTGAAACCTATAGTTGGTTTCAGAACTCTCTACTGAAAGTTACCAAGAGACTGAAACAACCGCAGACATAATACTCGCCTAGGAAACAGGACGGAAGATGGGCCAAAAATAAAGATGAAAAGGCCGAAACATTTGTTACGTATCTCTCTAAGGTTCTTAAGCCTAATCCGCACGAGATTATACTAAAGGAGGAAAATGAGTTGCTCTCTGATAGTACCACTTCCACCAGCTAGATATCCCTACAAAGCCTTTTACTATCAAAGAAGAGAGAGCTATAATAAAAAATCTGAATCCAAAGAAGGCGCCGAGTTATGACTTCATAACCAATGATATACTGCGAAAGCTGTCAAAAATGGGAAATAAAATATATCATCCAACTATGTAATGCAGTCGTTAGACGGGATTTCTTTTCATCTTAATGGAAGGTAGCATAAATGATTATGAACCAGAAGTCTGGAAAATCTATAAAACTTAGAATCGTATAGAGCCAACAATTTACTGTTTATTCTATTGAAACTATTTGAGAAAACTCAAAGTTTACTCTCAAAGTTCTTTATAATAATGCAAAGGCATAGGTTGATTCCCACTTATCAATTTGATCCTTTAAGTAAACACGTAACCATAGAGCAGATTGTTAAAAGAATAAACGATATGGAAATAGATATATACTGCACAGCGATGTGAAACATCGGTATTCCTCGATGTCTCACAGGCTTTCGACAAGGTCTGGCATCAAGCACTACATTATAAAATTAAGAACAACTTTCCGATTGATCTCTATCACCATAAAATCTTATCTATTACACAGAACTTTTAGAGTTAAATATGAAAAAGTAGTCACTCAATTAAAAGAGATTAACTCTGGAATGCCTCAAGGTAATGTACTAGGGCCAGTACTCCATCTGTTATACATCGCTGATCTTCCGATTACTTCAGGCTCCACAACAGCAATCTATGCCGACGATATAACTGTATTTGTAACTTATAACAATCACATAGAAGCATTCTTACAACTATAGGAAAGCCTCTATCACATCCAGAGATGGTTAAAAAATGGAGAATTGAAGCTAACGAAACAAAATCTATATTGTGATATTCACTACCTGTAGAGAGACATGTCTATCAGTAACTCTGAATGGTCAAAGAATCTCTCAAGCAGAAGATGTCAAATATTTAGAGCTACATCTGTATCGCAAACTGAACTGGAGAAAACATATATCTACCAGGCGAAAAGAACTTGGACTTCAACTAACGAAAATGTATTGGCTACTCAACAGCAAATCACAACTATCGACTGAAAACAAGTTATTATTGTATAAGGCAATTTTCAAACTTATTTGGACCTACAGTATTCAATTGTATGATACTCCAATTCGAATATAGAAATATTACAAAGTTTCCAAAACAAATTTCTTGAAATTATCGTTGATATATCTTGGTATGTTACTAATGACACTACAATGGCACTCATAATCGCAACATGCCATACGTTAGAGATGAGATAAGATGACTCAGCCAGGGATATGTTGATAGGATGGCGGAGCATTCTAACATATTCACAAAAAACTCATGAGAAGCGTCAAAACTCCACACAGACTAAAAGGAAGACTTCCACAAGATCTAAGCGCTTGATCGATACAATACTATAAGGTATATGCCAATGGGCATATACTTTTCAAGATTTTATAACATCTGATTGTCATACGTATTACTAAATATTTCATTAGTGACAGTTTGTAATAAATTTTTAGATGATAAAAAAAAATAATGATAAAAAAATATAGCAAGATCACGAAAATGATTTCTAATTATATTATAATTATATAATTATATAAGTATATTATTCATATTGTTTATTTTATCATCGAAATTAAAATACTTTGCATATGCACTATAATAGTGATGCGCTTTACTTGTTCCAAATTTCGCAAAGCATTCACTATGCACATGCATGATTAAATATATTCGCATTTCGCTGCATTTTCTCGATATGATTTTTTACCTTTAAAATGTTCAAGTTTAATGCTTAATAACTCGCTTCGCAAAGCAGAATTTCAAATTTTCTGTCAAATTTTTCATTTCATATTAAAATGAGTCAAATGAATATACCTTTGTCGAGATTTATGGAAGGAAGATTTTATTCTAAATTATCGTAATTATCTTATATACAAGATTATGATTTGTTCTCATTTTTAATATTTATTCATCCTTGTATTCTTTGATTTTTTATTAAAATACATTTTAAAATACATATAAAATATTAAAATGAAATATAATAACATAAAATAATAGTTATGTTATTATTATCTTTAGTTGGAAAAATAGAACTTATTAAAAAATTTCTTATTGGAATGATATATATTCATACGTTTATTTAGTATCGTTTAGTCCCTTGAAAAAATTTTTAGTATATAATATTAAATGATTCGTTCTATATATAATTAAAAGTTATATATTAAAAAAGTTGAGGAAAACTTAATTTTATGTAATTCTATCATACATTTACATATAACATTTATTAAAAACAAATTATATTAAATAGCATTTTACTGGCCGTCATCCTCTGCTTCGGATACTGCATCTCAGGAAGCTATACAACTATCATCGCCAGAAGATTGTGCACGGAAATGCCAAGATGGAGAACCACCGAAGAATTGTTATTATTATTTCATTCTTGAATATTACACGACAAATAATCTGTACGTATCTATATTAAAAATTTTATTTTATATACAAATATGAACTAAAAAAATTTTAGATAGTATATAATAGATTTCCTAAATATAAAATATAAATATAAAATAAAAATATATATATAAATAGTTTCGAGTTAGAACATCTTGCGTCGCTGTTCTCTAATTACCATTCATGCCTGTTGTTTTATTGTTCCTCTATCATTCATCTCATTTTCATCTTCTGTATTTCTATATACCTCTTGTACTTTCTATACTTCTGCAGCTCCCATGTTGTTCTTAATTTTTCTTAATCTTTTGTTTTCTCGGAGGTATCCATTACATTACTTGTTTAGAGAATCTATTTCTTGCACATGTCCATGGTAGACTAGTTATTTCGTCTTTTTGTCATCTATTACTGAACCTTCCATATCCATCCGTTGTTTGATTTCTTCATTTCTGACTTTCTTTTTTCGTGAAATTCTCAAAGATCGTCAAATAATGTTCATTTCCGCAGCTTGTAATGTTTCCTTACTTCTTTCAGTTAATTTTCGTGTTTCGCAATCATATAGCCATATATACACTTTTTATCATTGTTTCGATATGTTTAGATATTTCATTTTAATATTTTATATGTATTTTAATGCGTGTTTTAATAAAAAATTAGAGAATACAAAGATGAATGAATATTAAAAATGAGAACAAATTATAATCTTGTATAAAATATAAGATAATTACGATAATTATTTAGAATAAAATCTTCTTTCCATAAATCTTGACAAACGTATATTCATTTAACTCGTTTTAATATGAAATGAAAAAATCTGGCAGAAAACTTGAAATTCTGCTTTGCGAAGCAAGTTATTAAGTATTAAACTTGAACATTTCTGCTTTTTCCGGTTATCTTACTTCACATACGATTCTGACATGCGATTATCCTTTCCATTTTTGTTATATTATTCTTGGTCCTTATCTTTTCTCGATTAAATGTTGTCTCCAGATGTTTACTGTTTACAAGTCTTGACTTCTCTGTTGTCTTCCATTATAAGATTCTCTGCCTCCGATATATAAAGACTTCATTTCCTGTTAGCTATCATCTCTTATACTTATACCCTATTAGTTTTCTTATCATGTTTTCTATATCATCTTTATCGTTTGACATTATTGCTTGATTATTCGCAAATTGGAGTGTATATATGCATTTTTTTAGCTCTATCCTCATTCCATGGCATTCACATTTCGATAGGTATAAGGTCTTAAGTACATAAAGCTTGAAGAGTGTACGATATACAACATCTTTGACGTAGTCCTTTTAATACGTGGAAGTCTCGATTATTTCTCGATCAATGACTGATAGACCGTTGTTCTGTTTTATTCTCGATTGTGTAAATTTTTTAAGGCTTTTATTAATGTATTTAATTTGATTCTTAAAGCATTTTCCGTAGTTTAACTATTGTTACAGTATCATATGCCTTTTCTAAGTCAATAAATAAACCTTAGTTATATCTCTTGATTCCTCTTTCTTCATCTTTTTCTTAATTATATGTTTTAAGTAACAAATGTTATCTGTATAGGATCTTCCAGTTCTGAATCCGTTTTGTTCTTCTTCTTCAAAATTGCTATACTTCTCCTCAATCCTTTTAGAATTCTTTCGCATAGACGACTTATTGTACTTGTTACATAAATTCTTCGATAGTTATTGGGATCCTTCTTTGATTCTTTTTTTATATATGGAGGAAATATATGCCATTTTTCATTGAAACTATTAGATATCCATTTAAACAATGATTAACGTTTGGTATAGTTTTTCAATTCCACATTTTAGGGCATATATCCTCTTACATTTGATTCATAATTACTCTGCAATTCCTAAGACATTAATCGTTCTTTTTTTATCCTTTATTTAATTCTTTATTATTTCTTTTCCTTCACAATGTATGATTGTGCATTTATGTATTCGTATTCAGTTCTTTCCTCCGTTAGTAAATTCTTGCAGTAGTTCTTTCATTATTTTTTTGATATTGTTGGATTTAATACTGTTTCTCTTTTTTTCATTATTGTGTTTTAATGAATTTTCATGCCTCTATGCTTTATCTTCCTTCGATATACATATTTATCTCTATATACTTCTTATCTTATATCTTATTTTTTTCAACATTTTTCCCTGATTTCGTTTTTTTTTCTAATATAGTGTCGTCTGTTTTCTTCTGATTTTGAGCATAGCCATATCAGATATAATGTTTTAGATTAGATATGATTTTTTTCTTCATCATTTGATCAATTTCATCGGTTCACCATAACTTATTGTTCTTTCTTTCCTCTTGCTTTCCTAATGCATGCTCTGCAGCTCCATAAATATTCTTTAATATATTTTCATATATAGGCTTAATCCTCTTCAACTCCTCCTTGAGTTTTTCGTTCAATTTAATCTAATATAGATATTTTACATTATTCTGCATTCGACTGTATTGTATTTTATATTCTTAATTTTCTCAATATCTTGTCTTCCTCTTCACTATCTTCCGGACTTTATATCTGTATGACAGAAAGATTTTAAATCTAAGTAGGTTGTGCTCTAAATGATCTCTTATTTCTCTAAGCTTTCTTACTCGTTCTCGTTTATTTCAATATTATTACTTTGTCTGGTAATGATATAGTCGATTATTGATTTTAAATATTTTAAATATGCGATTTGGTTGTACCCGTATACTTGTGAATTTCTTTATATTTGTAAAATCCATTTTTTATTATTATGTTGTTATACTTGCAAATGTCGATTAATCGAGTATTATTTTCATTCATTTACTCCTCTCCATATAAGTCGACTATTTTATTATTAACTTCTTTTCCTATTCTCTTTCTTTTAAAGTCTCCGAGCAGGAACAACTTTCTGGTTCTCAATGTCTACAATCACTGCATTAAGTTAGTGAAGAATTGATCCTTGATGTTTACCTCTTCATCTTCGGATGAAGAATATATCCCAATAATTATTATCTTTCTCTGCATACAGTTTAAATTCATTCTAATTAAGTTTTCATCGATTCTTTCTCACTCGGTTCAAACACTTCTACTGAATTCCCACTTTAAAACTATGGAAATCCTCTTCTTCATTCGCTTCTCTTAAGGCATTCCATTATAAAAATAAACGAATCCACCAAATGGTTTTAATCTATTGTTTTTCCTTTTTATTTCCATAAGGATTATTATATCTAACTTCAGTTCTTCCAGATCGTTGATAATGATTTCACATTTATTTTTTAGTCTTTGTGCGTTCCATGTTTATAAGTATATTATCCGCTTTCGATGCCATTTTCGTTTAAATCCATCCGTTGGCTATGATTAAGTTTTTCAGTATTGTTTTTATTTTCTGAGTGATAAATTACTAGTCCATTACCTTAATCTCTAATTTGGAGGACTAGAATTTTCTGTTCGGACTTATTCCCTTAGCAGATTTATTCGAGTTTAAAGCGCCCAAAACTCGTTTTTACCCTCCTCATATTTGTAGTATAGCACACATGCAGTACATCCAGCACCACGAATCATGCAGCATCGAGCCTTTCAGAATGTGGGCAATCTGTTGCAGTCTGTCAACAGAGCTAAGTTTGACTTTCTCTCTCTCTCTCATTTGTCAATAAAAAGCAATAGGCTTTTCCTTGAATTTTTTTACTATGTCATTAGTATCCTTCCCAATCTCACGGACCCGTTATCAACTTTAATTCCCTAAAATAAAATAGTAAATATAAAATTTAAATAGGAATTGGGATATTATTTGATATAATTGATATAAGATTAGGCGATAACTATTAGTACTTTAAATATCTTTGAAATCGTAAAGAAATATTTTTTTTTAAAGTTGCATAGTACGTAACCGTGTTATATAATGATGATATTTCCTTTTTTAAATAAAATCTTCGAAAATTTAAAATTAGCATTATTTTTAGATACAATAGAAAATTAAGTTATGTTTTTATAATTATTTTTTTATATGCAGACCGTTATAAAGCATATAAGAATTTATAATATGAAGTTGTTAAAAATTATTGGGTACCTCAGTTATGATAAAGGAATCTTACATGTAATAATTAAATATATATATATATATATATTTATTTATTTATGTATATATGTATATATATATGAAATAAAACGAACAAGAATAAATAAGAAAAATAAAAAAGAAATGGAATAAACATATATGTATATTTAGAATAACCATTTAGAATAATATCAATGCAATAGTAATTTTTTAATAATTTTCATTATACTATCTTTATTTTATATATATATATATATATATATATATATATATATATATATATGTATATATACACATATTTTCGAAACATATAACGGAATGCGATAATTATAATATATTTATACTATATATACTTTTATACATACATATATATGCACGCGCGCGCATGCATGTACTCTTGCACGCATGCATGCACATACATATGCACACAGAAGATAAAGATAGTATGATAATAATAAATAAAAAATTTTATATACATAGATTTCCTTAGTTCAAGGTTTTATATTATTTCGGTGGCATCAACAGACAACTTTTCGTGCATCAGGAGACAACCGATGATTTTAATAGAGAATTCTATTAGCGAATAATAGCAATTGCAAGTAAAGTTTATCTATTTCGATAAACGGCGATTTTTTTTTATCTTCGTTGTTCTAAACTGTAAATTGCGCATATTTTCATTAGTTTTTTACCGGCCCTATATACATATGTATGGTGATATATACATATATATACGTACATGCATACATACATATATATATATATATATATATATATATATGTATATATATACACATTTATATATTTGTATTTTATATAATATTTTATATAATATATTCTTTCTAACAGTTTATTTTAATGTGATTATCAGATATTCACTTAATTCAACCGTCCATATTATAAATCTATAAGGATGATTTCCCTTTAGCAGAAAAATACTTTTTCTTGATAGATCTCATAAAAAATATGGCTTTAATATATACTATAATACTTTATAATAATATTTTTCTTTTTTGCTTTTATTTTTCTTATTGATTCCAAGATAACTTCCAGATGACTAATCATGAATTTTCTACAAGATTTCATCGATTTTGCTTTGAGGGACAGTTATATAAACCACAATTTCTTAGATATAAGAATTTTCTTAGATTTAAGAAAAATTTCGTTTTCAATAACTAGAGCATTTTATTGAAATCAATAAATGTTTGCCGAGATTTCTTGAGGAACGATTTCTTATCAAATAGGATTATCAAATTTAGTCTTCAATTTTCTTCGCTTGTAGAATTAATAAAATTGAATTAGTAACATTAGTCTTGAAAGTATGCGTTACTCCTGAAAATCTTCTCCAAAAATAATTTGCTCTATTTCTTTTTACTGCGAAAATCTTTCTTAACTTTATTCTGCAATATATCGTTTAAACAGATTACTTTAAGATAAAGACAGCTTGAAAACTTATCCACATTAGTATTGGAATTTCCAGATAGCAAATTTCAAAGCTGTACCGTTATAAATATCCTAATCATTTTATTTACATCTTCTAAATATTTAGAGATATTAATCATACTGAAAAAAAAAACATTTTGACTAGAAATTTTCGTTCATATAAATAATAATGAAAAAATTTTATGGCACTTTATTGACACTCAGAAGTCTTTTTAAATTCATGATTTTTTCAGTTAATTTATATAAAAGTTTGGTCATACATGAAAATCTTTCGATTTGAAAATTTATGATAATAAAAACAAAATTGAAACGATAAAAAAGAAGGAGAAAAGTAGTTCTTGAATGAAAATTTCATTCAAAGACAGTAATTATATTTATATATTAAACATCCAAAATTTTTTAAATATTTTCTATTTTCTTATTATATCGCTTTTTCTTTGATACAAATATGAAATTTTTTAATACTTAAATAATAATGAAATGTTATCTAAATGTAATGTTATCATTATTAGTTCGATAATATTATATTATAAACATTATATAAATTATATAAATTAAGATTATATAAATCGACATAAATTCCAAAAAAATTGCTCAAATTAATTAGTATTTATTAAAGATCAAAGAAATAAGACATTTTTGAAATATTTGAATTTTATCACTATCCATTGTGCATATATAGAATACTAAATGTCCAATTCTTTTGAAAAAAGATATAAACTAGAATATTCTGATTATACGAATAAAAATAACGGTTTATTCTATTGAATTCGTTCTAGAAGTCTATTTCAAACAGCTAAAAATTCCTAACAATTTGAGATATTTTCGTGGAAAAAATATTCTATAATATCTGCCACATTCCAGAGACCATTAGCAAATTCAATTATCTTTCTCTTACTGTCTATGTTATGATTTTATCGGTAAAGACACAGAACAAACTAATGCGGGCTGTAGATAATCGCGTGATTCAGGATATTGGAGAGAAAATGCCTATCTTTTTCTTCTTCAGTAAGACCATACATTCAATATAGTCAACACATATATATGTTTATTGCACAATGTGAATTGTGCCCTTTTCTGTACGTTTGAATAAAGGCAGCATCTGGGACATCACACCAGTTCCTGATATTGCGGAGCCATGAATATTATCTGCGATGTGGTCCTCTTTTTCCCTCGATCTTTTCGATGAGAATGGTTTTTAGGAGGATGATATTTGAGTTTTCGTAATGTGTCCCAAATACGATGTTTTTCGTTATTTGACTATATTCAATAACCATCGATGTATTCGTTGATTCTCAATATATTGACTTGTAATCTTTTCATTTTCTTAATGAAATGAACTTGCACTGGCAAGTTTGTCTGGCCAGTGTATAGGATACGGTCCAGATTCCTATTTTGTTCCTCACTTTCATTTTATCAAGGTGATAGAGATTCTTTATACCTCCTAGTGATTTAATACTTATCCGGACTTGAAGCTATTTTTTTTAAGTTTTCTTGTCATAGTAAAATTTTTTGAACATATGATTACAGGTTTCTTTTTGTAATCATCGTATTCCCGTTACTTTCGATTATTACTTGAGAGATGCCGTTTTCTTCATCCCGGATATCAGTTATACCGGTCATATTCGATCTTTTTTACAGTGCTACTGACCCATTCTAGTGACTAGAACCTCCGAACTGGAGGACCTGATGTCTTTTTCAGTTTCAATACGATTTACGTGTTAGAAGAAAGATTGAATATGTTCGATCATGGAAATCTAGGAGGGGAAAGGTTCTATATTGGAGTGATACTGGGATCAAAATACTGAATCTTTCGATTGTCAGGCAATCGCTTTCGTCTTTTAGCTATTCGCTTCTGTTGAAAATACCTATAAAAGAGGAAAAAATAAATGATGATGTACAAATCATTACGACTTTGTGATTGAGCTTTTGTCCATTAATTCATTCGCTTAGTAAACACGCTAGAGTTCAGATAGCTTTTCTCTTAACACAAATTTTATTTGTACTTTCTTTTTCTGATTTTTATGATTTCCTTTCCGAGAATTTTCATATTAGCAATGCGCTGCACTTTTCTCATCCCCAAGATTGATACGATCTTGTAATGTACGAATGTAATAAAATATATTTCTTTGTTCATATAATTTCTTGAACATTTTCTTGCGATCTCTAAGAATAGACCCCGCTCAGCGATTGTCTAGTCGGCCATCCTAGCATGAGTTTGCTGATTTCTGATGATTGTAATGGGAGGACTCTGTGACTCCTTTCTCTTCCATTGCGAAATATCTTTAATTGCGGGCTTTCTCCGTCTAGAATCACACGATTCGGCAATATCCGAAAACAATTAGTCTCGTGTTTGCGATTTGAATACTAACTGTCGCGAAACCGAAACAGAATTCCTGAAAAAAATATGTTTTCTGCGTATTTGTAAAATGATACAAATTAATTATATTAATTATATTAATTACCAATGGAAATTAAGTGAATATATTATAGAATAAAACAAGATAGAAACTAGAAAATGAAAGAGAATGAAATAAGATTAGATCTAAATACGATGGTTAAAATATTGTTCAAATTCTTAAATTGTGAGAAACAAATTAACAGAATGAAATATTTTTCGCAAAAGCATTTCATTCATTTATGCATTATCAATTTAATTTTGCAAATAAGCATAATAATTGAACATATAAATTGTATGACTCTTTTTTTTAATGATGAATTTTGTTTCTTTTTCATTTTCGCCATGAACAATAATATGTTTATTTAGAAGATTAGAAAATATTTTGCAAACTAACACAGATTCCATTATGAATAAAAAACACAGTTATAACAAAGGATCTGACAGATTTGGACAGAATTTCTGCAAATCACACAAAGCTTTATTATTTTAACTTACCAATTGTGTATATTGTAATTATATGTATATATTATGTATATTGTGTATATTGTGTGTATTTGTGGAAATATACTGCTATTGTATGTCATAGTTTACATTTACATTTCTTCACTTTTTGTTTATTTTCTTTTTTATATGAAACAATGCTCGATCGCAGTTTGCAAACAAAATGCTCAGTTTTTTGATGAAGTTTTATTTTGTTTCGAATAGTTAGCAAATGGTTTTTTTAAAATTCGATCGCAAAATAGAATTATCATAGCAAAGTATGGAATCACATATACTACATTACTTTCACAAATATTTTGAGAAATTCTTGGAATGATAAAACAAGTCGAAATCTCATCATATGAAAAAATTAATCTAATATTCATTTATTCAATTCATAATCTAAATCTGCACATTGAAGTTACATTCATTATTAATATACTATTATTAATATATTTATGAATAATTATTACTCACAGCATTGAAGGTTTGGTATCAATAAATATTATGGACAAGCCATAAGGTTTGCATTACTGTCGTATATCTATATAATTATACATATATATACCTATATATCTATATACCTATATATACATACATATATATATACATATATATATATATACATATATATATATACTTATTATTTATATATGCACGTATATATGCCAATAAGTAACGTAACTATTCCCATATCCATATTTATGCACATGCATATAGACGACAGAGAAGATTTGGAATTATTAAATATTATTGAATCATGAATTTATCTTTGCCGTAATACACACGCATATATAAAGACGAATATAATTTCAAATAATCAACAATCATATGTCTTGAAGAGAATTGTAAAATTATAATTATATATCGGTAATGACATTATAAATCATATTTCATTATTATTTCCTGAGTTTTTAAATTGATATGACTCAGCGAAAAATTATCATATTCTGAATTCTACAATAATATATGTCGATGAGAAATTTTAAATTTTCATGTACTTTTTATTTTGTTATATTAATTGCTTCACTTTGTGCAATTGAATTTTTATTTATGTATTTATTATTAAGCCATTTATTAATTTTGTAGATTCTCATTCTATCATGCATCTTACCATCTATCTCTCATTGAAAAATTAATCATCCTACTTAATCATCGACGTTAAAAAATTTCTCAAAATATAGATCCCAAATTATATTTTCATCTTTTAAACATCTTTGTTTACTGTATTAGTGCAGTGGAATTTCTTAATTGTTACTATTTTTTTATTGTAATGCTTTTTCTTTGATATTTATATATATCGATATTTGAAGTGTAAATTTCGTATGAACTCAACTCAGCAAACAAGCGCAGATTTGACATAGCCATATCCTTGCTGATTTAAAAGAAGCTGGTTTAAAAGAAGCGATTTTTTATACAAAATTATTACTGAAGGTATTGAAAAAAATTATGATGTTATAATGTTACAATGTTATGACGTTACGATGTTATGATAACTCTAAAATGTGGAAAAAAATGCGGAACATTATGAGTAAGTTTCAATCAATTGTTGATATCAATTCTATAATATAAATCATGCCAAACGAGTCATCAATCAAATGGTGATCAACAAATTTGGAATATTGATCGAAAATAACTTGAAATTATACTAACAATAGACTATGTAGAAATTTTCTTCATTTTAGTAAGCCACTTACTATTTGTTCCCGTCCACCATACTACTCCGCATCCGTCTATATTTCTTGGAGTTTTTGCTGTTCTTCAGCATTCATTGGCATCCTAAAGCTCCGAATAAAATTTTAACATTGCTTTGGAATAGCCTAAAAAGATGCTTACTATATCTTAAGCTTAATCGCTCTTATGAGAATAATCTTGTCGTGACAAGAGAATTTTGTATTTATATTCGTTTAAGATACTTAAACGAAGATTTTATAGAAAATACCCACGCGATCTTTTTAATGTGTTACATAATTATTTTACAGTTTGGAACAGCTTCGAAAGGTATTAACACCTCTGATCTCTTGTATCGAATACATTTTTATGTACTATCAGTAACTCTCTAACTTCTATGATTGTGAGATAATCTTAGTGCCTAGCGTTATAAATTGGTGTATAATATTGGTATAATGATGAATCTGTAAATATTTTGTGCGCCATGAATAATTGCTGTAAGTTCGCGCTGAATGTACTGCGTTCAGTTGACTTTGGCATTTTTGGCATCTTGGAAATTCGATTTCTTCTCAGAGCTTACCGTAGTGAAACTCTGATTCTTACCGTTTCTTAAGCTACTATCCAAGTTGTACCTTATTCATCAATGTGTGCAGTTACTAAAGGAATAAAAGAAAAGGATGATTCTTATTCTCTATTAGTAATCTTTCACTCCATTAGGACTTCACTCACTATTCGTTCCTATCTACTATACTACTCCGTGGCCACCTATATTAAAACGCCTATACAGAATGGAAATCCATTTCATGGATTGTGTAGTTGTACGCTCCAGTTCTGTTGCCATTCTTATATGGAATGTTTACCTGTTTCATCAGTCTCAGGTTAGCAGCGACTATCTAATAGCTAATTCTTTTAGATCAATCTAGACTTATCTCTGTGTGACTCTTCTTCAATATCATATATTTCATATACTTCATATATTTTCTCTTCTACTGAGAGATAAAAAACTTATGTTACTGCATCAAATGTTCTATAAACATCTCCTACGCCAGTAGCAATGACTTATGTTACCAGTCTTAAATAGAGAAGAAAGATCCATGAATAAGGTCAGCAACCTGCTCATATAAAAAGATCATACTTCTAGAATTATCAATATATTTTTGGAAAAAACTAATCATTATGACAAAACGACAAGAATACGGAAAGAAACATTTTCGGAATATGAAAATACTCAGAATTACAAGCTGAAATATTACATCTCTCAGTAACAAAGATAAAAAATTCTTATGGAATTAAAGCAACATGATATCGACATCTCTTATTCGAAATAAAGTAGAAAGGCAAAAGGAATTATAAAACTGAGAACTTTTTCCTCATTTACAGCGGAAAAAATAAGAATGCAAGAACATCAAATGGAGTCGGATTATTGATTCATAAAGTCTAGGAGATAACATGAAGAGAACAAAATATATTACTGATAAATTACTGATAAATTTGACAAATAACATTTCAATTTCAAGAATTCACAAGGACATATATTATTAGCGTCTATGTTCCGGACATGACTAAATCACAACAAAAGAGAAATAACTTCTTTCATGATCTACAATGTATTTTAGACAAACTATTGCAGTTAGAAGAAATCATTTTACTGGACAATTTTAACACTAGGATAACGAAATGATAAGAGGAATTAAAAATAGATTTAACAAGGAAACCATGAATGAGAATGTAGAGCAATTAATATATCTGTGTGACCAAAACGAATTACAAATAAATAATATCTTTTACCTACACAAAACCCAACCTCAAATTCGAAAATACAGGAGGTATAGGTTAATTATAAATTATATCATAATAAACACGTACATTCTTCTTCAATATTGGATCTGAAAATTCTTGGTTCCGCGAACGCGGAGAATCAATCACAGCTGCTAGCAAGACTACGAAAAACATTTCACAGGAAGAATAGAGCTTGCATTAAAATAATTGAAAATTGACTCAACATAGAATCCCTATCAGATGAATCCCTTCAACAAAATTCTTTCAACAAAGATTGAAATAGAGGATTTGTGAGAGTAAAATATTAGAATATATTGACAGTGCTAAGAATACATAGTCAAAACTATTTAATTTGATAGCAGTCGCTGAAAAGGTATTAGGCAAAAAGAAGATCAGTAAAAAAAAACCAAATAAAAAATCATGGTTTATACAAGAAATCACATTTCTAGCGGCAGAGAAAAGAAAATCATATCTATAATATAGAAACAAAATCATCACGTATAATCGATACAAAATAGTAAAGAATAGAGTATAGCTGGAAATTCAGTTTTAGTTCAGTTCATTAAATGTAATTTTTAGAGAAATTTTCATCAGATATAGAACTCTATCTATATAGTGATTAAACAAGAGAACAATTGACAACACTACAAAGAAAGGACAGATTGAAAATTGGACTACAACGAAGAACAAAAGAAGGACTATTTCATTTAAACTAAAAAGAATCGAAAAGGATTGGACAAAATCAGAAATGAGATCCTGAAATACGAAGATGAAGTATTATTGAAGGAACTACACATCTTCTTCAGCAGGATCTTCATGGAAAGAAAGGCAGTGAAGAGAATGCATCACATTGCCCATTCCCAAGGGACTATAAATGATCCGAAGAACTAACATAGGAGCATCTAAGTTCAGTTGTAAAATTCTTTACGAAAATCGGAAGAATTGCGACAACAAGGCATCAGCAAGGAATAATAGGGATTTCATCAAAATAGATCCACGACTGATTTAACATTTATGCGCCAAATAACCGAAAAAGTCATTGAATTCAACAAAGCTACTTTTGTGCGTTCCATTGACGTAAGCATTTGATAGAATTAGACTCACGGATATATCACCTTCTATAGAGTCAGAAACTAAACTCCCGATAACAATCATAAACAAGCTGAATATTGAATAGCATCTTTATAATAGCGAAGAACACAAAAAAGATATCGGTTTCAAACAGAATAAAATAAATGAATAGTCTTAATGTAATATTATTCAACATCATCATGGACGAGATTATCAAGGAAGTGAAAAGTGTTAGTAGAAGATACAGAATAACGGACTAAGAAATAAGAATAGTCTCCTATGCCGATGATAATAATAATATCTGATATTATTATTATATAATAATTTATTAGATATTTATATATCTATAAAATAATAATATCTGAAGATGAAGATAATCTACAAAAACTCCTGTACAGGTTCAAATTGGCAGTAGAAAAATATGATATATCCATATCTGTTTAAAAAACTAAGTTGTAATCATCAAAGAACCAAAATGCTGCAAATTGACAGTATATGATGAAAGTGTTAATTAGATCATGACTTTCAAATATTTTGGGGCTAACATCTGAAAAAAGAAGTGCAATCATAAACAACTAAAATAGCCATGACATCTAGTTACATACATGACATAATTTGAAAAAACAAATCTATGAGCTTAAAGAGCAAAATAAAGATTTTTAAAATCTGTGTCGGAGCTGTGACTTATGAAACCTATGATCATTGAAACAAGAGAGGAAACGCTTACGAAATGCTTAAGAACAACGGAAATGAGGACTTGATGCATCACTGGCAGCATTTTGTGGGATAGAATTCGTAACCAAGGCATCCGCAACATCAGGATGTGTTAGAATCAGGAGATGAGCATAGAGAGAGTATGTAAATAAAATGATAACAAAAATCGCAAAAAATAGAAAACTAAACATCTCAGGCCATTTGGCTTCTAAAAAGCTGGTGCGAATGTTAGACATCGACATCACAGGAAAACACGGGACATTACAGGAAAAAGAACACATAGGATAAAATATAGTCTTATTAATAGAAGAAGAAGAAGAAAACAACTTTTGCAGAAATGTTTTTATATATCATTAATATAACATATATAACATATAACATATAACATATTAATATTAATATAACATATTAATATAACATATTAATATAACATATTAACTATTATATATAATGTATATTATTTTTCTGTTTGATTTTTTTATTATGGCAAATATATATAGATAATATAATGAAATATTTTTATACATTTTTTTTGTGTTGATGTTACTTTCTTATATTACAACTTTATGATTATTCCTTTTGCATTTACTTAAATTACTTTTATCCTTTGCTCTTTTTACTTACATAAATCCATGACAATTATATCTATGACAATTATAAAATCCTGCAGTTATCATGCATGTAATAATGTATGTTATCATTATAAAAGATATATGCACTTGACATCATTATAAAAAATATATGCACTTGACTTTAAATTCTGTTCTGAGAAATAATATTATTTTCTAAGATTCAATAAGATTGCTAAAAGTTATTTTTTAGATAAAATTCTATTTTTCGGAAAATTAAAGAAACAAAACATGTAAAAAAGTAAAATAAAAATAATAATTTTATATTTTTTATAATTTCTTATATTGTAACAAAAAATTCTCTTCGTAATATGATGATTACATTGAGATAGAGATAGAGATAGAGATAGAGATAGAGATAGAGATATATATATATATAGAGAGAGAGAGAGAGAGAGAGAGAGATTATAACTTATATTCACTTATAAAAAGTTCTTATTCCATTGATTTTTGCTAAAGAAGCTAATTTTTAATGCATAGAAATAGTTTATTATATTTATATTATTCAATAATGGTTAATATCCATGCTGAAAAATACTAATTATTTCATGTGATCACATAAAATAGAGATATAGATTGAGACTAACATTCTCAGTACATCTTAATATGGATATATTACCTGCTCTATATCATCTGTGTCGTTTTTTTAACATTCTTGATCTATATTTTTATATTTTTATATTATATAATGGCTTATTTCAGTATGTTCTTGTTTTGTTTTTTTTACCACCAAGTCCTGTTTTTTTCAACATATTCTTCAATGCTTCTCAATGCCTTATGCTCCTGGAAGACTGATGTCCAGTTCTTTCTTCATCTTTCGGATAGTCTGCCTAGCGGCCTGAAAAGCAGTTGCTTCTGATATTAGAATTTATGTTCCACATGATTTTCGCCAAGATTCTCCTCCATATGATTCACGTCTTTCCATTTTCTTCTTTTTCGGGCCCATTTCATGATATTCTGAATCCTATATGACCTTTATTTCTTCATTTCTTCTCTGGCCAAGAGTATTTCCCGTCATATGTCTTGGAGGGCATATTTCTGTTACTCGAAAAAAATATTTGATGTGAATGATATCTGTCCTTCTTTCCACTGCATATATCATAATTAAACTTATATATGCCTTATTTTAACCTTACTTGAGATATTTATATGCTTGTTAGTGAGGTGATGTCTATCAGATATCCATATATCACAATAGTTCGTTGTCTGGCTTTGACTTTTCCGCTGAGATTTTTGTCGCTTGTGATATTAACTCTTGAATATTTGAAGTTCTTTACATGTTTAATGCTATGATCATAGATAGTAAACTTGCATCTTATTTTTGGCAACGACTAACGATTGTATTTTCTGGATGGAAATGATCATATTCTATTTTTTGTTGCTTGCAATTGGTCTTCGTTGTAACTTGTCTTTATTTTCAGATATTAATATCGTCTGCATAACAGACTATTTTGATCTGCTCATTTTCTCTTTATTCTTTGCCTAAGATATTATCTTCTTCATATAGGTTGAAGGTTCATTAGGTTGAAGAGTCTCGGTTAGCTAAGGCTATCTTCAATATTAATGCGTATTCGTTCCATCAATTTGTTTTCTACTTTGATATATGTCTTGTTATTCCTCTATCTGTTTAATTCTTTTATAATTATTATGATGTTAGGATCAATGGGCTCCTTCTGTAGCGGTTACATATTCTAATCTTCTAATCTTCTAATTTCTGTCAAAATGAGTCAAATCTGCAAGATGAAGGCTTGTTGAATTTAATGGTCTTCTCTGCGAATTAGTGTAGGGTGGATGTTGCATTTCTAATGGATCTGTTGGGTCTGAATCTCTATTATTCTTCATTTATTCAGCACTTCTTCTTCAGTAAATTTCTTATTCAATTGTTTCGATTTGAAACTAAACCTCGGTTAAATGATAATTTTTGGGATCCGTTTTTATCTTTTTTAAAAATTTATGTAATGATACTTGGCCTCCACTGATTAGATACTTTCATTAGCATTAGAATTATAAAATCTGAACAATTCATCCAGCAAAGCGTTGTGTTCATATTTGATCATTTTGTTTGTTATACGATTTATTCTAAATGATTTGCAGTTCTTAAGTTTTGCAATAATTCTAATTAACATTTCTCTGATAACGAACTATCTTCCTTGTTCATCCTGTTCGGTTATTAATTTGATCTTCTATGTCTTCTTGTCTATATTTGTGTTTAACTACTTAAACTGAGTCTTCCATTCTTTTCTTGTGATTTTGGGGACTGAGTGTAATCATTAATTGATTCCTTACGATTTTTCAACATGTTCCATATTTTCTTTTGCCCTCCATAGGTACTACTTCATGTCACTAGAAAATTTCTCCCAATAATTTCGCTTTATTTTGTTAATTTCTGTGTTTATTTTAGTTCTGATCTCTATATTGTTCATACCTTGCTTCTATCTTGCCATTTTGCTTCTATGTTACACATAGTCTTGCTTGTATATTACACATATGTTTTTCTTTCCGGTCGCTAGCATTTTAATTTCCGAATAAAACCAGGGTTTTACATTTTTCCGATCGTATAATCTTTACATTTTTCCACGATTTCTTCGGTAGTATTGATTATATTCGAGGATAGCTTCTCTCATGCGAATTTCACATCATTCTCTTTTTGAATTTTGTTATCTTGAATGTTTTGTTGTAATCTCTCTTGATAAAGATATTATGTAGTGAGGTCCAGGATGTTCAGTTTCTCTATTCTTGTGCACTTTTTTTTATAGACCCGAACGTCACTTCCTGTTTTTCTTAGTATTGGACTATAATCAGTTTCGATGTTTGCGGATGTGAGCACTCGCACATCAAATATTAAGTAGATGAGTGAATATTTTTGTTTGTTACTACGTAGTCAATTACACATTTTTGCTTTCTCGTATGTTATATTTATGTTGTTTATTTTGAGAGAAAATGTTGTTAATGCGGAATTTATTGTATACATAGAAATTGACTAGAAATTGTCCGTTTTTGTTTTTGTTAAATTTCTTCATTGAAGATATTTAATGCTATCATCTCTGATCCTTGCACTAACATCATCTGAAAGGTGATATTATTCTACTTTGATATCCCGTTTATCAGGTTTTGGAGATTGAGATAAAAATTATCTCTTTCCTCTTGGAATTTTTTAATATCATATATTTATTTATGATATGGGTATGATATTATTATGATATGCGTATTGATTTGATCTCTTTCTTAGAGTTCAAGTGTTGTCTGGATTAATCTATCGTTAATGTATTCTATTTTCACAATATTATTTTCTTATTTCTGAGCTATTAAGGTGCCAACATGCAGTTCTTTTGTTTTCATTCTTGTACTATATAAGAAAATCACTATATCTGACATTTATATTATTTATCTGGCCGTTTTTTTTGTTTCTGATGGTGTATAGACATCAAAACAGTCATTCCTCATTTCAATGATCGTCTTCTCATCCTTATTATTGAAGGATGTAATATTTCAGCATCTAATCCTATGTATATTCAAATTCTGTACTCGTTTGTTCTATTTTTTCTGGATCGCCATGTCCTATTTCAGTCCTGCCCGAGATCTTTCTATCCGTAATAGGAGCGGTTCGGACCACGGGCAAGCTGTTGGTTTTATTCATGAACGTTTTTCTTTTATTCAGGCTTGAGATCGACAGTTATTAAATCACTCAGTGTAGGCAGAGATACGTCATTTTGTATAGAGTTTAATATATGGATGTTTCGAGCATAGTTCTCTAGTAATGATATCAAGTATTGATCTATGTGTGAACGAATATTACCTTGAAATAAAAGCATTCCATTTCTTTAATTCTTTTAAATGTTTTTTCATTATTAGCTTAAAGTATGATTACAATATTGACTATTAATAACAAGTTCTTTCGAATAATTGCACGAAATTAGACTTCTGACATCTTAAAAGAAAATAAATATTACAATATCAGTTGTCTGTCGTGCATTGAATCTTTTTTGTTGAAGAATTGAGATGCTTTATTTCCAGCTTTGTCACTTAGATTTCGATTTATAATGAATCCAGATTTTGTCTCTTGGACAAGTCTCTTTTATTTAGCCATTTCAAAGGATATTATATTTAACAAGGTTTAATGATAATGAAGATATAAAAAGTATGAATTTGACTTAAGTATCAAGTATCGAAAATTTCTTTCTTATTAAAATGTAAAAAACTAGTATAACGATAGAAATATATAACTGTAGAAGGAGATCATAAGGAGATTGAAAAGTAGATAAATTGTTACATTGAATAAACCGTATTCAAGCTATGATTGTTTATGTCTTGATTTAAATGATTTAAATCGTTCTCAAGAATTCTCAAAAATGTAATAAAAATGATCCTATATTAAATAAGTTCATCCAAATTTTAGATTATGCCGATGATGCAGATATTATCATCAGACAATTGATATTCGATATCGAGAAAATCTTGCTTAAAATGGATATTATTAAAGAAAGTTAAATTATATTCATTGAATAAAAATAAATGAATAAAAAATTAAATTAATAATAGCATCTTCTATCTTTCGATGAAAGAATATAACTTAATTAGAAAATTATTAAAATATTATGATCAATAACTAGAATTTTGAAATTGGAAAGCAGTTCGTATATTTGAAAACATGATTGAATAATGCTAATACTTTGAAAAAAATTCAAGGATACATTTGATATTAATTAATTCCAATTTAAGATTTCTATTCAAAAAAATTAAATGTAATATTTACAAAATATTAAATAGATTTATTTTTACATATAATTCAGAGTCCTGGGCATAATAAATTTCTTAATAAAATACATGAAGAATTATTTCTTAGATTTGAAAGAAAAACTTTGAAAAAGATGTGTGATTCAATGCATAAAATGAATGGAGGTCGGAGAAAAATATAATGAGTTTTACGAAATATCTAAACATGTAAATTTTTTTTAATATATTGAAATTGTAGCGTTACGATGGGTTAAAAGTAAATAGTAGAAAAAGAAAAGATTAAATTTTAAATGACAAGTTAAGCAGATAATCACAAAAAGATTATTCATTACCACGTTTAATAATTAAAAGAGAATTTCGAATTATTATTTAATATAATTATTATTTAATAAAGAATATCTTTCGCTTGAAATAGCAGTTTTTGAAGAAAGATTAAACTAACTTTTAGTTAATTTCAGTGTAGTTGAAAAAATTTGTTAGTGTAATTGATTATAATTGATTATATAAGTGATTATGTGAATATGAAGATTAATTGAGGCTGGGAAGAGCAGCATATAGAAATAGACTATACCAAATAGAAATAAGATTTCGAAGTTTGCATTCTTCTATATTAAACTTGAGATTCTAAGATTTTCAAAATAAGAGAGGAAATTTTATTTGTAAAAACTTCAACCGTGCCCAACGGCGCAATCGCGTATTTCGTATTCAGTTCTTAGTGCTAACTAGTAAATGTTAACTAGTAAGTCAATAAAGTCAAACTGCTCTGATTTTGTTAATGCGTAACTTTATTGATACCGTTTATAGAGGTAAGGCAGTAAACTGTAATTTTTGTTATTATAAGTTTAGTAGCTGTTAAAAAAATATTTATTGAATATTTTATTTATAATTATTTAATTAGAGAAGTGTTGGCGGTTTCTGATAGGGAATAAAAGAAGTGCAACTGCACTTAGCATTTTTCAATCGGATTTTGTCAAAACATTATTTAATTAAAAGATGGAAGTTTTTTAATTTACTTTCGTTAATTTAAATGAATTTGTTACTCTAAATAATTATATATATTTAAAAATCAGAATAATAGAACTTACATTTAAAATTTTTTTTGTAACATATTACTGAACGATATTACTAATCTTTTAGCTAAGTGTTTATCTTTTTTCAATAGATAGTAGATCAGACTTTTCCTCTGATATATTCTTCTCGTTATTTTTTTAAATTTGTGCAATATAACTTGTCAATGAAATGATTTTCAGGGAAAATTGCAAAGGAAACTACTATGAGAATCTTCAGTAATTAATTTTTTTCAAATATGAAAGAATTTCTTCTTTTTTCTTTTTCTTCCTTTATTTAAATTTTTCTTAGAACTTTCTGGAAAAAAAGCAATCGTGCAGTTGATGGAACGAGTATTTACTATCATTTACAATCCCACGTTTTTTCATGTTTCATGTTATTTTATATATGATTTCTTACTTTAAGTATATGGAGAAATAATTTTGCAGATTTATTACTTTTATTATCATTTTACTATGACGGATAATATTTAATTACCATTTTCGTGGAAAAATATTTTTACAAATAATTTTGTTATAATTTTTATGCAAGGTATGAACGTTCGTCGAATTAAAAGTTACTTTCAAGAATTTATTACTATTTTTGTAAATATTAAAGATAGTATAGCAAATTTTTGCAAAATTATAATTTTTGTAAATTATTATTTAAAAAGATATTTTTATATTAAATATAATACAAAATTATAAAAAAATAATAAATTATTTTTTAGAAGGACAGAATAAATATAAATATATATGCAGTTATGTATACATATATATAAATACATGGATACAGAATATCCAATAATAGCTAATCAATCAATAGAGTGAGTTGAATTGAATAGGAAATTTCCTTACCATTTTGCAATCTTCGTCATAATTAATAAAAATAAAAGTAAAAATAAAATTAATTGATTAAGATTAGTAAATTTTATTAGTGAATTTTATATACCGAAACAATAAGAGAAGTGCATTAAGTATAATGGAGATCGCATCATCTAGTAACGAAAATATACAAGCAACAATATGGCGACACACAAGAGCGTTTTAAAAATATCAATTTTGCATTGTCCTATTTAATTACTTATTTATTAATTATTTGCGAAAATCGCAAAGCAGTATAAGTTTTATTATAAGGTTTAACTTATTCTACCTTTGCATAATGTATATTTATTAAATTATTATCGAATATTTTATATATATGCACATATAAAAATATGTGAATATATATATAGTATATTTACATTATATGTGTGAGAAAACATTATATATAGTGAGATGTATTTCAGCAAAAACATATGTGTGATTCAGAAAAAAAACAATTTATTGAAGAATAAAGAACAATTTATTTAAATAATAATTTATTAATACACTTCATATATTAAAAAATCTAAGAAAATAAATCTACGAATTTTTCTATAAATCCAAAATTTATTTATGATACCCTTTACAAGCAACTATTATGATCGCTCATTTTTTCCTCTTGCAACGTATCGCTATCTCTTCTCTATCTCTCATTGTATGTGTACCTTCCTGGTCGGAATGGGAAAGATCTTATGGTTCGATGATTACATGTTGTTAAAAGAAATCTAATATAAAGATACAAATCTAATACTGTCCTGCGAGATGTTCCAAGATCCAGAGTCGACTAATTAATATGAAACTATAAATTTCCTTATATGTATTTTAACAATATATATAGATTATATAATTTATATTTAAATTCAAATTTCGCGTTTGTGGCATTTCCAGGATGATATTACAACTCTATTGTTTTAACGAATAAGTATTATCAATGTGAAATTCATTCACATCTGTTATCTACGAATAAATAATCATGATAGATAGTCTTGTGGATAGTAGTAGTGGATAGTAATGGATAGATAGTATTACATAATTCTATCCGATCATTCATCCGTTAAGCAAGTCTATTTTTTCTATTCTGTTTATTTTTTTTCATTTTCAGGATTTTGTCACTTTTTTTCTTTTCTTTATTTCACCATATATAAAAATTAATATTAAATAATAAATTGAGTTTATAATTAAAAATATATCTCTGTTAATGTTGAATACTAAACACCTGAACTTATTTCGCTTTTAAATTTATGTGCTTGATATTTAAGTAAACGCTTATATATAATACATAGGCATATATAAATAACTAATATATGATATATATAAATATATAAGAATATATTTATGAAAACAAATGATTTCTATTAATATAATTTTTGTTTTAACGAAATTTTTTTTATCAATTTAATATTAGTTTTTTGATAATGTATATATTTTATAATAATATGTACATTTTTAACACATTTTTGAATTATATTTGCATCATTTTCATAACTTGACAAATTTTGTACTTATAAATCATATTTTGGAAAAAAAATTGAAGAGTACTCATTTGTTTCTAAGTCTAAAAATTGAAAAAATATAAATTGAATAAGAAAAAAGTTAAAAAATGTTGATTCATTTCTTATATTCAATATTGTCTTGCAAAATAATTTTATTCTATTTTTATAAAGCTATTTTTTATATATCCATGGTCTTTTATTCTCTATAATATTCTTAAGATTTTCTATAACTTTCTTTAGTCTATTGCAATTCGTTATTGAAGAGTCAAATCAAATAAACTTATGTTCTCAATATATTTTTTCAGATCATCCATTTTGATAGATATTTGACTGTTGTTTTTATGTTTTTATGATTATTCAACGTGTTCGTTTATTTTCTGATATTTTCAAATTATACAAATTATAAAGCTTACATAATTTATATATCATTCTTATTTATGTAATTGATGTAATGTAATGTTATGTGATTTATGTAATGTAATTAATATAATTAATATAATTTATATAATTTATATAATTATTTATATAATAATTATTTATATAATTCTTATTAAATATATATTTCCTTAAAAACTTCAATTAATTTTATGATATCTTTAACTAATAGGAAACAGATTATACCATATTATCTCATAACGTAATCACACAACGAATATATTGATTATTATAGTTAATTATCGGTATAGTATGTAAGAATTTAATAGAAATTTAGAATTAATCATTGAATATCTTTAATGAGATTAGATTGTTTTCTCTATCATATCTGTGTCTTTTCTTATTTGTTTTTTATTTGGTATGTTTTTTTAGACCTAAATTTTAAAACAATAATTTGACAAAATTTTTATTTCTTGAACTTATTCATTTTTCAGGGCATGCAACTATTGTAATACATCAAGGATTAGTTCAGGAATTACGTCATTATGTGAATGCGTTATTAGTGACGGGATTGAGAAAACGATATTTGCCATTAACCGTACGATTCCGAGTCCAAGTATTCAAGTATGTATCTATTTTAAATATGAAATAAAATTCTTTCTCTTTATAATATTAATTATCAATATTAAATATAATTGCCTATAAATCCAAAACGTATATTTGATAGCTTTTCCAACAATATTTAAATAATTTTATTATTTTAATGTTGTTATTTAATATAATTTTCTCATTATTTAATATAATTAACATAGTCGATAGTTTATTATTTATAGTTAATATAATTAAAATTATAGAAAAATTAAAATATAATGTTGAATAACGTTGAATAATAAAGACATAAATTTATACATATCACATATGTGTGTGTGTGTTATATATATATAAATATTATATATATAATTATATACATTATATTTTTAATCTTTTTATAATTTATAATGTATATAATACATATGTATATAATATGCAAATACACATAATATAATGTGTATAATATATATACACATATATAAACATAACATAATGTGTATATACATGTAAGCATATATATATATGTAAGCTAACAAGCCAGTCATGACATATAAAATTGTTTACATTTTAGAAATGATTGAATTCTTGATTTATATTTATTTTTCGTAATACTATTCATGGTCGCACAATATCTGTATGTACACGCGATATATATACATACACATGCATGCATATTACGGAAAAGATATTCAGCATTTAGAGTTAACATTATGGTAGTACCACACATCATATTGAAAAGGAAATAATATCCTTCCCGATTTTGATAAGTTTGAAATATACTATAGACAAAAACATAAGAACACATTCTTTTATATATGCCCATACATATCTTTAGAAGATGAAACGCTCTTTTAAAAATAGTCGATTCTGTTTCGGAATGTATGTTGAAATTATAATAGATAGAAAAATTTTTTAATAAAGATTGAATAAGCATACAAGGATATTTCCAGATTTTCTGACAATTATATTTTTTTAATATATTCTTATTACTCGTTTTTTTTAATATCAAATTTTTGTTTTGACAAAATGAAAAATTATTTTATATCAAATTGAGTCATATATAACAATATTATATTCCATAAGATGAATTTTTTGGAAAATGGAAAAATAGATGAGAATATCCTTAATACGCTCTTATTTGCTGATATAGCGCAATACATTCTCTTGAACTTTCTTATAATAAAAAATAACGATTAACATAAGTATACGCAAGGTATGTTACTATATACTATAATATTCTAATATATATATATATAATAATGATTATAATAACGATAATAAATAATTAACGATTATAAATTAATTTATAAATAACAATAATCATACATTGCTCATGATATTATTGTTATATAAGTTATTTAAGACATAAGAAATCTGAATCAAGAAATCAACGTATGATACAACCTCTAATAATAAGCATCGCTAATAATGATGTAGAAATATATATTATATACACAGATATATGTACACATGCGCATGCACGCATGTACGCGTGTACACACATATACACATCAAATATTAAATATGCATAGCATATAAAAATTATATAAAAATGAGATCGAATTTAACATAACTTGTTAATTGTTGTTTTAAAGAGAAATCGAAATCAATATCTATATATTTGTTACAGCAAACAATTATTTATGCTTAGTGTAAGAAATCCATTTTTATTATATATATCTTTCATAATCATTACATGTGTTATAATTTTGAACCATCAATATTAATATATTTCGCAGATTTGAGATAATAATTAAAATTAATCAACGATCAATTAGTATTAATTAAAATTATTGATTTTATTTCTTTTTTAAATCTTTTCATATATGCTACATATTATCTGTGAATGAAAATAAAATCTTACAATATATACAATATATCTTTCTCTTGTATACTTTTTACTATTTTTCTTTATAAAATTGTTTATAATTAAAATTTACCTCAGTCTTGAAAAGTTATTATTGATTATTTTTCTTTATATGAAAGTCCATCTTCAATTTTTGCTGTTAAACATAAAAATTTAATCAGATCGTTAGAAATTAATTAGAGATTACAAGAAGATTTATTCTCATATACAGACATAAAATATATCATTTTAACGGGATTAAAATAACTGTTCGAATATAATATTAATATATAAAATATTAAGTCCTTGACCTTTTTTAATATTGATATAAAATGGCCAGCAAAATGTTTTTATTTCATTTAAATAAGAAAGGGAAAGATATAGAATAAAGATATATATATATATATATATGTGTGTGTATGTATATGTGTGTGTATCTTAATAAGAATAACAAGTCAAATAAATAAATATATATATATATATATATATATATATATATATATATGTATATATATTTAACTTGTTATTCGGAGTTAAAAACATATAGTTAAAAACATATAGTTAAAGACGATAGTTTTTGTAGAATCTGATCTATTTCTTTCAATTATATTTGGCCAATAATGAGTCCAGAAAATTAGTAATAAAACTGATTTAAGTCCAACACTCACAACATTTCTTAATTAAATTTCAAAACGACGTATTAATTTTTCTGACTTTAATGTCAAAATGAAAATATTGTCCTCTCTACCTTATTTGTTCTATTCTCGGATCAAATATTTCAATGGCCTTTTTATAACAATATAACATAAAAAGATGCCATAATAATCTAGTATCAACTAAAATAATGTAGTATATATTATATAGTTGATATAGATTATATTGCATATTTAATCTTTTCTATACCATTGCCAAAGAACAACTAGCATGAAATTCTAATAATAATTTTGATCTATATTATATATATTTCTAACCTAAAATATATTATATTTAACATTTTCAATAAGCCTGTTGTTTTCTATCTGTATATATTTTTTTAGATTTCATAGAATATTTAATAAATTTTGCTATTTTTTGCAAAATAATTTTATATGCTACTTTAAATTTATTTACTCATTCAGATAATATTAATAAATAAAGTAAATTTAGTAAATTTAGTAAAATTAGTAAATTTAATACATTCTTACGCGATCTCTTCTTACGCTTTAAGAGCTTATAGTCATATTACTGTTATAAATAAATATTTCTTTCAAGATCTTTCTGAAATCTCTATAATATGAAATATTTGTAAGTTTCTCTAAGTGCTTATTCTATTTATTTGTTCTTATCATCGTTGTAATTGCCATATAGATATTATTTTGAAAAATCTGTATTTAACTTATTTGTGTTTAGAATCTGAACTTCTAGTAAGTTTTTCTTTGATCTTAATCTTAATTAAGATTAGATTCCAAACTAGATTCCAAACTAGATTCCAAAAGTTAACTGCATTTATTTTGTTTTCTATTTGAATATCATCATTCATATCATTTTTTAAATATAATATATCACAATTCCGTTTCTATATCTGTAACTATTCTGATTACTATTCTGATTCTAATAAATTAAATGAATGGAATCAAATAAAAAAATGTTTCTTCTTCTTTTTCATCATTGTCCTTATATATTTCCTATAGTATGTTTTCTATTTTTTCTTTAATACGATTTCATAATTTGTAATGAGAATTAGAGACAAATTTAAAAAAGTAAATATTATGGTATGTAATAATTACTAGCAGATTCAATAGAATTTTATTTTGAAAATAATAAATATTCATATTATATACATTATATATATACATTATATATATATTTCAATAGATACATACATTTTAAATGTAATTAACAATAATGTTCGAAAAATAATATAATATATTATAAAATATATATGTTCTGTTTTATATACATCTTTCATCGTAAAAAAATTAAGTTTCTTGTGAAGATTTATTTTAATCCATAAAAACTATTAATTAAAAAACAATAATATTATGTACGGATAATGTATGGATAAATTAACATCTACTTTCATAGTTTTTAGGCAAGCGATACAAAGCATAAAAACTTCTTTCTTTACAATAATGTAATGAAAAGACTACAAAGAGCAAATTAGCAAAGCAATATGTAAAACATATTAATATTAATAGAAGTTTTACTAGTTGAACTTATATATACAAATTCATATCATTAATATATAATATAATCATGCGAACTTTTATACTATTGGTTATTTACATACATTTATTATTTATTTATAATTACATACATTATTATTAGCAATATTATCAATGATTTGCGTTACAAATAAATGTCGCAGATGCGTTTTAAATATTTTATATAGCAATTATAATATCACGAGTTAAATAATATATAATAATTATTACTTACAACTTAATTTATTATTGTTATTGCACTTACTGTTATCTATTGAAATTATAAAATATTATATAATACATATTTTGCAATTATATCTATACTAATCATATTTTATTATGACAAAGTTCAAAAAAATATATTGTGCTTATGTATATATGCAGGTAAGGCAGAAAACACGAAAACACATAATGTTTCTATTTTTCTTTTCATTTTTTGAAAAATCTTTCTTTTGTTATTCATGATTGAATTCGGCATGAAATAATCTTACGTTTTGTCAAAACAAAATTTTTATATCATGAAAAAAACGAGTGATGAGGACATATTAAAAATTATATTTTCGGAAAATTTGACGGAAATGTCATTATAAATTTTTGACGTCATTTAATTTTGGTTAATAAAGTTTTTTATCTCTTATAATTTTAATGATACATTCCTAAAAAAAATCCGATTTCTTTCAAAAAGATGTTTTATTATCTAATGCTACTGAAGTGTAATGCATATGTATGAATTTTTGTTTACATTACAATAAATTTCAAATTCATCAAGACCAAAGAAAGAAACTTTTGTGAGTTTCCAGTAAATAAAAAGGTCTTAATAAACATATATCGAAGATTCAATCGATTCTGAAATGCAAACAATTTTGTTATTCTATATGCCGCATCCTTCTCGTACAAGAATAATCTTAATTAAACTTTACCTCGATATTTATAAAAACGTTTCATATATCCTCTTTTCATTTTTATTCTTTTAATAGAATCACGAATTTTCTCAAAAGTTGTATGTCATTGTCAATCAAATTTTTTAAGAATATATACAAAGTTTAAATAAGGTGTCACATGGCATTTGTGACGCAGTTTGCAAGCATCGAGATAAATTTAGTTTTATGCAATACATAAAAGTTAATAAATTATGCTATTAATTCATAAAATTGTTTTATATTTCAGAAATTAAGTTTTCTATATATATTAAGACTATTTTTCTGAATGATATGTACTATCTACTGTATAAATAATAGATGTTTTAACACATACATATATGCAGAGGATATTCGACATCAGATGTATATAATTTTAGAGGATAATTCTACATGATAAAATAAGTGGAAAATCAAGAATAACAAAATTGTTTCATTTTTAAATTATATATCTTTGAGAATTCACATAAATAACTGCCATGCCACTGTAATCTACTAATTTTTGATAGCATAAGTTATTAGTTAATATCAGTTAATATCAGTCAATTTATTAATTGTGCATGAAATGATAATCAAACTATATTAATATATTAACTCTTTAGTAGTAGTAACTGATATATTAACTAATATATTAACTTTAGTAGTAGTAACTGATATATAATGCACGATATTTAGAAATATCCTTTTTTATATAAGTTTGCTCATACGAATAATCCATATATTGCGCAATAATCTCTCGTCCATTCAAGTATCCGCAAAGAAGTTCAGATATATTATGAAATCACAAGATAATATTATAATAAATATTCAATATGTCTTTTTTCTCTGTAAAACATAATTCAATGCTTGTATAGAAATTTTGATTTATGGAAATTCGCTAATTTCATTTGAATAATTCATTTTAATCAAGAAATAGTACAAACAAGATAAATAATTCGGGATAATGGAAGTAATGAAACTTACATATATTATAAACTGAATAAAAGTGCATGCTCAGCGTTTTCATACCAATCTATTTTATATATATATATATATACATAYATATATATACATATATATATGTATATGTATATGTATATGAATATTTAATTAAGAAATATTGTGAGCGTTGGACCTGAATCAGTTTTATTGCCAATTTTCTGGACTCATTATTGGCCAAATATAATTGAAAGAAATAGATCAGATTTTACAAAAACTACCGCCTTTAACTATTTCCGAATAACAAGTTAAATATATATATGTATATTTATTTATTTGACTTGTTATTCTTATTAAGATACACACATACATACACATATATATATCTTTATTTTATATCTTTCTCTTTCTTATTTAAATGTGATAACAAAATTATATATGTATATATAATTATATATATATATATTATATATATATAATTATAATCGATCGATATATATATATACATATATATATATATATATCGATATAATTATAATCGATCAGTTTGCTGCCTACTCTATTGAAATTATTTGAAAAATTTCTACAATAGAATAGATACCTATAGAAATATATATATATATATATAGTTTATATAGTTAACTATATAGTTTATATAATTAACTTGTTATATATATATATATTTCTATAGGTATCTATTCTATTGTAGAAATTTTTCAAATAATTTCAATAGAGTAGGCAGCAAACTGATCGATCTATATAATTCCGCAAAATTTGCAATTTTTCCAAGCTTTTGAATCATAATAATTTGCGTTAACTTTCATTTTTGACGTCATTTTGTTTAATAAAGTCTGAAAAAGAGCCCTGTCTGAGGATTGCATTACAAAGCTAGATGATAAATTTTATTCCTATTTCTGGCAGCATTTGTAGGACTCGATAAATTATGAGATAGTAATCCGGGATCCTTCCTGGGATTCAGATTTTTAATTACGACTCTACTTCTTATATAGTGAAAGATTTTGTAGGAGTATTCGGTAGGACGGAGACAGTGACAACATCCGAGAATAGCTTTTTCTCTTCTAAACTAATCTCATGTGGGTTAGGCTTAAAAATTTTGGAGAAGTGTATAGCGAATGTTTCGTCATTTTCTTCCTCAATTCTGGTCTAACTTCTGGTCTAACAATTCTGGTCTTGCTTCTTAATAAGGCAACTATTGTGTCTGCGGCCATTTTAGTTTTTTGGTGGCCTTCTATAGAGAGTAGTTCATTGCAGCAGTGATGCTTAACTTACTTAGATATATTTGTATGCCCTGAATTCTTTCCAAGTTCAGCAGGTTTTTAAGTACTTCGATAGCTCGATTTAATTTGGTTTTTAATGCTGACCATCTGTTGGTTTGTCATATCTTCTGTAACTTCCTTTTGTCTGATCCTTTGTCTCTAATTGAAAAGGAATATTCAAAGTTGATATCTAGATTGCCTCACGTTCCACGCGGTCTGTATGGCAGTTAAAGTTTTCAACTGCGCAAACGATGTCATTGTCAGTTTTCAGGAGGATAGAGTCGTCAAGTATAGTCAACAGTAACTTTTGAAAGTAAGACCAATTTGTTTTAGGAAGAGTACAAGATTTGCCTTTAGTTATTATTTTACTATTTACTGTAATAATTATTAGAAAATAGTCTGTGGAGCGAATAGCCGAGAGATGAGAGTGATTGGCAATCGAAAGATCCAGGTTTGATTCCCAGCATCACTTCAATACTCCTCTCCTCTTCGATTTCTACGATCGAACATACTCGATCTCTCTCTTCTAATAATATTGGAGCCAAGAAGACATCAAGTTCACCAGCCTGAAAGTTCGTCGCTAGGACGGATCAGCACTAGTAGTGTAAAAAGATCGAATATAAGGGGGTATAACTCTAACAGCCGGGATGAAGGAAATTGCATTTTTCAGCATCATTGAAAATAATGGAAACCTATGATGACTACAAAAAGGAAATCCATATTTACTCCTGAGTATTTCCTCAGGACAATCAGATATTTGGAAAAACTTTATTATGGCAGGAAAACTTAAGAAAATAGTCTCCAGTCCCGGGGGTAGGTGTTAAATCACCGATTCTTAGCCAGGAGATACGAAGAACCTACACACTACATTGAGTATGGCACTATAAGAAGAAGAAGAAGACCCAACGACAATTTAAGACAGGAGTCAGTGCGACAATAGGGATTATCTTTAATAATGACGAAGTCCGGAGGATTAGGGATCTTTTTGTTGTCAGATCGCTAGTAAGTATTGAGTGTAAGTTTCCCTGTTGATAAAGTTGCTAAATTTATAGCATCGATGACTTTGAGGAATTCCCACCCTTTGGGTAGGATCAATCACGAACCCCAATGCGTGTGTTTGGCATTATAATCCTCTGCAGCCATAAAACGGTTACCTGGGATTTAAAAAAAAGTTATATATTACTCACTTTTATAATATGCTTAGATGATGAGTACATGGCAGAAATAGTAATACATCCATTTCACTCTTCAACCAAAACACTAGTAATCTGCAAGAATTCTCTTTGATATTTGCCGATTTCACAATGTCTAATGCTACTTTTTATGATAAGAGCAATTTCTCCATGGGATTTGCCATCAGAATGCATGATGTGATATAATATGTATCCAGAAATATGGAAGTAAATCTTGTTATAGTGTTTCGGAAACAGGTAATATCAATGTTTGGTCAAAATAAAAGTTTTGATTTCTTGTCCTTAGCCAGGGCGTTGACAAGTTGCTATTTTAAGTCCTATCTATTATGTCATTTTGACATAATAGTCAAAATGACATAATAGATAGGACGAGAGTTATTTAATATTATTCCCATTTTTTTCATGAGCTTTTTCATCATATATTTTAATAGTTGTATATCGTTTGCTTCAACTTGTCTCGAACTTGGAGATATCATTTGGCTTTGTGTAGTCTGTGTAGGTTATTTTGGTAGTCGATGGTTTACTTTCCGTTTTTGTGACTAAAGCATAGAATCTTGGACGGGTCTGATTTGTATGCTTGCAGTTTTAGTTTGTAATTGTGGTCTGGATATTATTTCTTTCCGTAAAGCGCATTTAATATGTGCGTGAGCAATTGAAGGTTGGGTGATCTTCTGCGCACTTGACGCATCTTCCTTTTCCAAAATAAAAACTTCTCCATAATGGCCATAATTAATGCAATTAATGCTTTGAGGAATTTCACGTTTTGGATGTAGTTGCTCAAATTTTATTTTGCGATGAAGAAATTGCGATGAAGAAGATTTAATTTGATAGATGTCTTTATTATTGTTCTCTGGTTTTAGCTCGATATAGAGAATCGGAAAAGTCTTATTAATGCCTTGCTTCTTGATGTTTCATATGTTGATGACTATGTGTCTATAATCTTCAATTTTTTTTTGATGTCATCTACATTCGATGAAAAATGCACGAACTTAAAGATAACTTTAAAACTTCTTTTTTGCTTCGGTTTATACATGTAAAATTTCATATCTCTGTATTTTATTATATTGATATAAGCAATAGAGCTTTTGAGTTATATTTTAACCTGTTCATTATTTATAATTTTATTCTATAATTGCCAATGGCAATTTCCTCTAAGAATAGAGAGAGCGGCTGTATGTTGATAATTCTAGCAACAAAGATTTGACTGCTTTTTCCATACTTTCGTTATCATTTATGTTGTTAAGCACCTCCTCGAACCTATTCAATTTATAGTCACAGATTTACTTAATCAGTAATTGTCAATTTTAGATTATTTGCGAGACATCATTTCTTTGGGATTATCTCAATTTCTCGTTTTGCCAGTGATTTTCTTCAACGAATCTTCTTCATTTTCCTCATAACCTCTTATGAGTATTATGTGGTATTTCTGTTTGAGTTTCAGTCCCCCTCACACCATTCATAAGATTTTGTTCAGTAGATAATTCGCAGGGAGAATGCGATTTTGTTCTGATAGCAAAGCTTTGATGCAAGGTTGTATTATGAGCTTCTAAATTTATTTATTTATCCTTATTGTATTGTTCTTTTTGTCTATGAAGATTGCATAGTAATTTATTAGGAGGGCATATGTCAATGGGCATATACTTTTCAAAACTTTATAATATCTAATTGTTATATGTATTACTAAATCACGTTAATGATAGTTTGTAATAATTTTTTAGGATGATAAAAAAAAATTTACTAAGGATGTTGGATTCCAATTGTGTCTTGGTTTCGCAGTCAATATCATTCTCTGTTTTGTTTCAGTCTATGTTTCCATCTATGTTAACTGTTTTACATCCTATCAGCATAAAGTTTCTGCCTTGCTGTATTTTGATTTTGGTTTCTAGTTGGCTCATTTTTACTCCTACCTGTGTTCATACGTTCTATAATAGCTTTTTATTCGACGTTTTTGATTCATATTCATAAACTGAGATGCCAGTAGCATAGTTATGTAATTCAGCCTGGTACTCCGCTGAAGACATTGAGCTGTTGTTTCCTGAGAGAAACCCATTCTCACACTCCTCATATCGATGGGTACTCGATATCTGATGCCCTGCACCGTAATATTTCTCGATTTGTTATGTTCCATAAAACTGAAAAGATTACTATTTGGTCCACGGGTGTTTTTTTATTTTACATCGGTGTAGGTTTTCTCCCATCTGCCATATGGGGAATGCGCCCTCTAGGAGTTGGTTTGAGGGAGGAAATATTTTGCATTCAAATATTTAAATTTTTTTAATATTTAATTTTATTTTGCTGTAATAATATTTGATGCATTATCTATTTAACAAGTAGATTGCAACTTATAAAACTTCTTTCTACATCTTTCTATGTATTTAATTAAAAAATATGCTCCTACTTTCTTTATCAAATGTGAAATTAAATTTTTTTTTATCATTCATTTCAGGAAAATAAGTTTATATATTTCATTTCTTTCATTCTCTTTTTTATTAGCATTTGCACTATTCTTATTTTTACCTTATTATTTAGTTATTGTTGATTATATCATATTTGATGTTTAAGAATTCAGGATTCGACCAACTCTACTTTTTTTGCATATTTTATGACTATATTCAATATCTCTAATTTATTTTTGATCAAATATATGAATGAAATACATACATTATAATCCAAGAATGTAGTAAAACATTTCTTTCATTCCATGTGTCAGATGTTATATTTTCTTAGGCCGTAAAAATCAACATACATAATTTCTTTGTTCTTGATCTTATTTCATTGAATGGAGATTCTATATGTTAAATATTCGAAAGACTACTAGTTTGAAATTATCTTTTATCAATTAATATATATTGTCTGATAATTTTAATACAATTTGATCCAGTTGTTCACGTGTCCTTTTCTAGTTTTCTATTCATTCTTTACATTTATTTATTTATTCCTGCATTCATTTTTTTATTCGAAATTTTATTTCATTTTCATCCTGTAAAGATTTTTCTCGTGTGTTAAAAAATATAATTTGATCTTTATATTCCATTAACAATTTATTTTTATATTTTTTCATTATACTTTAGATGTTATTGTGTTTCTCTCTTCATTATTTATATTAGGTGAAAATTAATTCGATGTCTTTTTGTATAAAATATAAAATTTATTTATAAAAAATTAAAATTTGATATTCGAAATAATTTTTATTCTTTTTTAATTTTGTTCTCATTTATCGTGCAGTTAATGAATATCTTCAAAAGAGATTTAACAATTTTAGTTAATACATTTTCTCAAATCTTTTCTATTGTCTTATAATCTTATAAATATTGGAAGATGATATTAGAATAGATCGCAAGCGGAATGGATGATTATCTCATTAAACTAAATCTAGTAAATAAGAGGGAAATATTCACTTGAAATATATATCTTTTTCTTTCTTTGGATGTGGTGAAATGTTATCGTAATGCGAAATAATTTGTTCAATTTCTTATATATATATTCATTTTCAATATATTTATTTTCGTTCCAATACATTGCTCAAATATATTCTCAAACGGAGTTTTTATTAACGTTCAGTAACAATTTAGTTAGATTCCAATAATTAAACTATATATACATTTTGTCTTAACAAATGTAACAAATTGAATATAATAAATTTTCTTGATATAAATGTTGAACTTTGAAATAATTTTTTATAGTAATTATGTACGAAAAAAGTTTTTTAATTGGAGCAAAGACATAGTTATATCGAAATTTTGTTTGCTTTCTAAGTTAAATGACGAATTCATTTTCCTTTTAAACTTTTCGTAGCTTTTTAAATGCAATGCAAGTATGTATTAATAAAACTTCAGATTATAATGCCAGCTTTTGTTGAATTTTCAATTTTCAATTAAATATTTCATCAAGAATTGCTTTTTCAAATTCTTTGTCTTCAAATTTGTTTAAATAACTAAAGTATTTGTAATCTCAAAAATAAAATTTCTATTCCAAAATCACTTTTTGCTCATTACATAAGTTACATCATTTTTATTTAAAGTAGTGTAAATTATGTCCATGGCTTTAGTCGTATCTTTTTTATTAAAAGAAGAATGCAATGCCTCAAAATCTATTTTTCGAGTCATATTTCTTGATCATATTCACTTTTTTGTGAGTTTATTCATTCGTATTATTCATTTATATCATTTGTTTTACCGTGTTTTGAAAACATGAAGATTTATATTTGCAAATCGCAAAAAGAATTTATTTAATTTAAAAATGGAATTATAAGACGTCCAATGTAAAAGCAATTAATTCGTCCAAGTAGTTAATCTATATATCTAATAAGCACATCCAGAAGCAAATTGTACTATCAATAACAAAATGTACACATTTTCCAAACATTACAGTTTTTCAAGTTTATATTTTTACAATTCTCGTTATTTATACTTATTTTGATAAATCCTATTTCAGAATTTATTTTCTTATTCTATTATTTTCTTATATTCTTTTTTGATAATTTCTAGATATTTCAAATCGTTGATTTTATATGACATTGATCTTGACAGAATTAAATCCATATAATAGATTTACTTATATTTTTATTAAAAATTGTAATTTCTCTTCTTGAGAAATTCTTTTTTAAGAAATGATTTCTAAAAATAGCAATTGTTCATTATAATTGTCTTTTATATGTATCATAAATTGAATTTTCATTTTTTGTTCTATAATTTTTTGATGCTATATGATGTAAAATAATTGTTCTTGTAGAATATCAAATATTTTACGCTTTTATTATTATTTCTATATATTTATATCATTTTATTTTCTCAATATATTTGAAGAAAAGAACTTTTTTCTTAATTTATTTTGCGATATTTTTTGTTTCTTGTAGTCATTAATCGTAATAATGAATTTTCTATGGTTTATCTCTTCTTGTTGATTTTCACGGTCAGATAAAATATTTATTCTCTGGTAACACCATTAAAATGTTTTGTGCATATTACAATATCATACGAATATTTCATAAGTTATTTTGACATACAAAGCATATGATCTTAAAACAAAATTTTGTTTATTTATCTTTGTTACCACGTCAATGACCTAGATAAAGCTATAAAACATTTTTGAAGTATTTCATATTTTTATTACTCATTATCATGCTGATATCATAGATTTTAATACGCTTTGTATGTTTCATTACAGTTCATTACGTGAAGCATAGATATTTGTAATATTATTCATAATATTAACGTTATTATTCATAATATTAACGTTAAATATTAATATAGTATTATATATAATTAATCAATACGCATAAAAACTTTTGAAATCACTTGGAAAATTTTTGTCAGTTGATTAAATAACTGGAATGTTACAAATTTTTCATTGGAATATTAAATTGTATAAATAAAAATAAATAATAAATAAATAAATAAATGTAAATAATAAATAATAAATAATTATAGAGAATTGAATTAAATAAATAGTAGATGACTAATCATATATTTATTTTTTCGCTTAGTATGAGTAATGATTATTACACAAACTAAAGCTTATTATCAATCATTTCAATATTTCAATCATTTGTTTGCGTTATATATATATATATATGTATATGAAAAATGTATTTGAAATATATATTTATATATTTTTATAAAAATATTTCTAAAGTACAATTTTTTCATTATTATAAATCTGAATTAATGTTTTGCAAATTGAGCTACAAATTAATCACAAATAATTAATTTTTCAAGGTTTGCAGAGATGATTATCTTATAATTGATGTACAAAATAATGCCGAAGGTCTTGAGGCAAGTATACATTGGCATGGAATTTTTCAAAATGGATATCAATATTATGATGGAGTACCATATTTGACCCAGTGTCCAATATTATCTGATACCTTTAGGTATAATATTATATTTTCATTGTATTATTTAATATCAATTTTATTATTTAATGTTGTCTTAGTTCGTAATTGATTTTTCTAAATATAATTAAATATTTAAAAGTTTGTATAAAGCAAAAGTTTGTATAAAGTTACAAATAGGTAATTATAATCACTTAGTCTTTTTATTTTTAAGTTATCTTTTACATTTTAAATGTTGATCATATTCTATTAGAATGATCTATTAGAATGATAACTAATAGTTTCAATCTAAACATTGATACTATGAATGAAAATCAAATAGTTCATCTTTGCTATTTGAAATATTTGCTATCTTTGCTATCTTGAATATTTTATTACATTTTAATCGAAATCAAATCAGTTTTATGAGATCTATAATGAAAATATTTTAATAATATCATTTTATGTAATAGTATATACAAAATCATTTTTGTATTATTTTGTTATCATCAAATTAAAATAATATCAATATAAATGAAAAATTTCGATAAAAAAATTATATGAACATTTGAAAATTATCATAATTAATATTTAAATATCAAGAATATATGCAATTTGCAAATAAAGTGTCGCAAGGAATATCGTGCACACTGGTTAGAGACTGTCATGTTAAATATCATGGATACTCAGATATGGATAGAAAAGTTGTATACCCGACGATAAGCTTTTGTTCCTTTGATTGTTGTAAACGATATAAGTTGATACTGAATTGATTTAGTATTGACTAGAACCGAATTGAATGAAGGACAAGCTTTCATATTGTTGATTACTGTACTGTTTTGCTATTATTGGTCGTTAATGGCTACTGTTCTTTGTTGACAACAAATAAGGCGCGACGTGTCATCATTGCTAAGATATTGATCGCTTTGTCAGGTAATAGTTTATTGCCTGAAATGATACGACGAGTGCTTGTATCGCGCATCGCGTAGTTTGTTATTTTTTTTTAGTTTCATGATGCGCTTGCTGAATATCTAAACTAGCAATATCTAAACTAGAAAGTGTTATCCTTGTGAATCCGTTGTGATACTTGATACAATCGGCCAAATCGATGGTCGGGCTGCGGCGATGTAAGAAAGCATCGCACGTGGCTAATCTCTAAGGCCGGGTGGGTCTAAGTGCTTTTCTCGCATTTGCGTCTACGCAGCATTGAATTTGAGACCATGAGTGAGTGTACGAATTCTTAATATTCTCCAGCTGTAATACATGAAGCACAACATGGGGAAAATGATGCACAAGATCGGATACCCAATACCCATTGATAAGAGGAACAAGCTCCCCTCGATAATCAAGCAATCGCCCAATGTTCTCAGCAGGCTGAGAAACCTTTCTGCTAATATCTCAATATATGAATTTGAACCTAAAACGCCGAATGAAAAGTGCCTATGGAATCTATGGAAACAGACAGAAAACAGAAACAAAATACTTCATTGGGACGGGAATTCCGGTCATAGGATGTGAAATGGACATAGTATCTTAGGTATACATTATATCACGCAATGTACTCTGACGGAAAAACCCATAGAAGAACTACCATTATCATAAGAAGCAGTATTAGATATTATGAAATTGGTAAGTACCAAAGAGAATTCTTGCAGACTACCAGCATCGTGGTTAAAGACTGGATATATTATTATTTCAACCGTATATTCACCACCTAAGTGTACCATAGAGAGAAAACTTTTTTTAAAAGCCCTGATAATCGTTTTATTGCTGCAGAAGACTATAATGCCAAACACATGCATTGGAGACCGAGATTGATCCTACCCAAAGGGCAGAAACTTCTCAAAGCGATTGAAACCATAAATCTGACAATCTTATCAACAGGAGATCGCTCACCTATTGGCTATCTGACAACAAAAAGATCCTGTTCTACTGAATTTTGGCATTATTAAGGGCATTGCTAAAAATTATTGCTGTATCAAGTCCTGTCTTGAATTATCTTCAGACCATTCTCTAGTAATTATTACAGTAAATAGTAAACTAAAAGCAAAACTTGTATTCTCTGCAATGTTAAAACAAAATGGCTAACAAACATTCATCTGCAATGAAAGAAAAACTAATAGAAAGAAGCTTCATAAGCTATAGCAAACTAACAGATGCTCAGTTTTGAAAATCAAATTAAATCGAGTTATCAAAGCACTTAAAAACCTGTTGGACTTGGAAAGAAATCAGAGAATACAAGAATATCTAAACAAGTTAAGCTCTACTGTTGCAAAAAATTACTCTTTATGAGAAGCCAGACACAATACCCGCTTATGAAGAAGCAAGACGAAAACTGGGTCAGAAATGAAGAAGAAAAGACAAGACATTCGTTACGCATCTGTTCAAGATTTTTAAGCTTAACCTGCATAATATTATTCTCTAGAAGAGAAAAAAAGTAAGCTACTCTCGGATGACATTACTATTGCTATCCTAGACACCCCTTTAAAATCTTTAAAAAAGAAGTCTGTTAAAGAAGTGAGAGTATAAAAGATCTGCATTCAAGGAAGATGATCTCATAACCAGTCAACTTCTATAGAAGCTGCCAGATATAGAATTAAATTCATCACCTAACTATGTAATGCAGTATTCAAACGGTTTCTTTCCGCACCAATGGAAGATAGCATAAATTATTATAATTCAGAAGACTGGCACAACCACAGAACTTGCAGAATCATATAGACCGATCAATTTACTGCCTCTCCTAATGAAATTATTTGAGAAACTTCTACTCCTAAGAATGTCCATAATAATAGAAAGACATAGGTAGATTCCCATCAGTTTGGTTTCTGTCATAAGCATGCAACCAGATGCATAGAATTATTAAAAGAATAAACAACGACATGAAAGCAGGTAGATACTGCTCAGCGTTCTTCTTCAATGTTTCGCAGGCTTTCGATAAAGTTTGGCAACAAGGTCTACTTTACAAAATTAAAAATTAGTTTTCCAACTGATCTCTATGCCATCATTTTATATATTACACAAAACTTTTAGAATTAAATATGGAGAAGTACTCACAATTAAGAAACATTAATTCTGGAGTTCCTAGATAATGTATTGGGACCAATACTCTATCTGCCATATGTCGCTGATTTTCTAGTCACTCTAGGCTCCACAATCTATGCGGATAACACAGTTGTATTTGTAACTCATAACAATCACATAAAAACATTCTTGTGACTACAAGAAAGCCTTTATCACATCCAGAGATGACTAAAAAAATAAAGAATCAAAGCTAGCGGATCAAAATCTGTACAGGTGATATTTATTATTCGTAGAGAGACGTGTCCATCAGTAATTCTGTATAGCCAGAGCCTCAAGCAGAAGATGCCAAATATTTAGGCTACATCTGGATCGCAGATTAAATTGTAGGAGATATATATCTATTAACCGAAAACAATTTGGATTTCAACTGGGGAAAAGTACTGGCTATTCGGCAGCAAATCACAATTATCGACTGAACACAAGTTGTTATTATACAAGGCAATCCTCAAACCTATTTAGACCTATTATATTTAATTATGAGGTACGGCCTCCAATTAGAACGTAGAAATATTACAAAGATTCTAAAACAAATTCCTTAGAATTGCCGTTGATGTACCTTGGTATATTACTATTGACGCCCTGCATCATGATCTTAACGTGCCATACGTTAGAGATGAGATAAGAAGACTGAGTCAGAGATATGCTGACAGGATGGAGAAGCATCCTAACATACTCACGAAAAATGTTATGAGAAGCGTCAAGACTTCATGCAGACTAAAAAAAAAAGACTTTTACAATATGCATCTGACCGGTGTAATTTAAAATAGGGCATATGCCACTGGGTATATATTCTTCAAGCCTTTACATAACTAACATATGTATTATTGTAAATGCCATGTTAATGATACTTTATAATAATTTCTAGGATGATAATAAAAAAAGATAATAGTTTAATGATTATCTATACAATTGCATATTCATACTTTTTTGTACAGAGTTTTAAAGTATCCTGAGTAACTGGCAAGCCCTGGCAATTTTGAGCATCTGCAATCTTTTCTTGTTCATGAAGTTTATATAAAAGGTATTGTATAAAGGTATTATCCCGAAATAAGATATTATGCGAGAATCATTAAAACTGCTTCTATTGCAAGAATGGACGAATTTCAACCAAAAGCGCAATTCATCACGCGGTCTAAATGAATGTGTGTTAGATTTTATGTATCATATAAGTTGATTGTTGATACAATGCTGCAGACACGAAAGCGATAAGGCAGTGTTATCTCTCGCATGTTGGAATTAATCGGTATGGTTCATTTGTCCGTTACGAAGTAACCAATGATAATTTCCCGTGTTCATTTATCATTAAATCATTCATCATTTATCATTTATCAATTTCATTTATTATTAAAGAATCGCGCCGCATAGAGAGTGATATTAGAGTGATGCGAGATTTAAGCTCATTTATCTCGGTAGTTGAATGCATATATGAATATGTGTACGTGCGTTTACGCATTTATTGCACGCGAAAACATACTCATAAAACAATAAACAAACTCGTAAAAATTCTGAGACGCGGAGCGATCGTTGATGCTGATTTGCAAAGCGGTATCGTGACTCGCGTAACGAATTTAACTGCTATCATAACAACAAGTCAAACAATGAAGAAATCAAATACGGATAAGATTACCACCGCCGGTGATAGACCAGGTATCAATCTGAAAAATCTATCTTACTCGAAGGATAGCCCCAGGAATTTTGGGGAAAACAAAAAATTACTTGATAAGGATTCATCTTCAGATGATATTATGAGGTCAATTGCCAAATGAAGAGGATGGTGCTTATATTGATAGCTTAAGTGTCAAGAACAAAAGGGAAGCAAACAAATGATAAATTTTATATTCAACAAATCTTACTAAAGGATTGGTTCCCAGATAGAGCAAAACCAAGCTTCTCAAAGAATATTCATTTAAATTGCGAAATGGATAATATAAATATGAATAGATAAGATACAACTGACGAAGGAGGTAGCATTCAATAAAAAAGGCTTCGTGTCAATTCTGACTCTATCTATGCAATGGGACAAAAACCAAAATCTACTGGTTTGCTTTAAACCGTTGTGAAATTGGTTTGAGAACCTTGTTCAGGATGTACAAACAAATGTCTTAAACAAATCAATATCTAAGACAGATAGCAAAGTCCAAACTTCTACCAATATTTGTGGCCGGAGTAGCGAACGTTATCTCACTTACGTTTCTACTAGATAGAATTTTATTGCTAAAAATGAATACAACCTCAAAGTATTAAGTAACATCCAGATCAAAATCTAATCCAAAACTTCTATGAAATATATATGAATAGTTAAAGAACTACGAGCAAGAAACACGGATTTTCATATCTATAAAATGAGAGGTGAAAGAAGTTTTAAAATTATATTAAAAAATGTATATCCATCGAACAATTTAGAAGAATTAAAATAAGATAAAAATAATAAAGGTTACACAATAACAAACATATGGAACGTGCGGCGAAAACTTATAAAAGAAACCTTATCCATACTTTTTGTGGAATTAAAACTAGCAGCAAATAATAAGAATATATATATATAATATAAACTATTCCAATTCAAATTTGAGCAGCTTCATGTAAAACACGAAGTACCGCTTTAGATGCCAGCGATATGGTCATACAAAAAATTTCTGTTTCCGGCAAGAAAAATCAAGTGCGCTGCAAGACTATACTACTATCAAATGTCCAAGAAAGATAAGATCTCAGGATGTTAAATGTGTTTTGTGCAATGGGAATCATCTTGAAAATTACAAGGAATGCAGAATGTATAAGGAATTACGAAAGAACATATTCCCAGCACTTAGGAAAAAGACAATAATTTTTTCAACTCCATTAGCTAGCAAGGTGCAGTCTAAAGGTGCAAAACAAACAAATTATCCATATACTCAAGCAATAAAAACTCCATTTGCAAAATGTCATTAAACAAAACAATACATAAATACAAAATTATGCATAAACACAGTAAACAAACGATGTTTTGGAAATAAAGAATATAGTAAAGGGTTTCTATGAGTGAATCAATGTTGATTAACAATCTTGATTACTAAACATTATAATGACCTAATCGCTTAAAATAGTGTCATAAAACGCAAATGGTTTGTCTCAATATATGAACAAAGTAAAAATGTTCACCCTTAATAAAAGTAGATATAATGCTAATATCGGAAATCATCTTATTCAAAAATTATTTCAAAATATCATCTTACTTAATATATCACATACATCCAAATAGCATAGCATATGGTAGTACCGTCATTATCATTAAAACCACCGTACGGTATCCTGAACTAGATAATTTTGAAAGTGATATTTTACAAGCCACTACTGTAGAAGTTGAGGATTGGTCTGATTCTGTTGTTGTTTCATCTGTATACTGCCCTTTAAAACATATAATGATTACAAACATTTTGAGGCTCTCTTTGAAGACCTTTAAAACCCTAAGCGCAGGTATTCTAGCTTGATAATTATAATGTCAAACATTAATACTGGGAATCCAGACTAACAAATTCTAAAGACATATCGCTTCATAAAACCATAATTAATAAGCTATTGGACATTATATCACAACATATTGGCATTTGGTTCATTAACTAAAAAAAGGTATCAGATATAATCGACTTTGAAGTCATAAAAGGTATAACAAAAATATATTTTTCTATTAAAACTTAGAGCTGTCTTCTGATCATTCTCCTATTATAATTAATGTTAATAACAAAGTGGTCAAGAAGGTGCCATCTTGCGTGCTGCATAATAGAAGAAGAAATTGGGATCCTTTTGGCGAACAAGTGAAGAGTACGCTAAACACACAAATATCTCTTAATGATCATAGTGATATAATACAAGCAATAGAACATTTCAATGCTATTATCTAACAAATACTTTAACTCTATTTAGTAATACTAAAAAAATATCACATTTCAACATCCATAACAATAAGAAAAAAATGAAAGAAAAACGAAATTTGAGCAAAACAATGGCAAAACTATAGATCTCCAATACTAAAGAAATCTTAAAAAGATAAACAAAGTCTAAAAAAAATTGTTAAATGTCGAAAAAATGCACACATACAAATATATCTGCGCAACGTTAGTCCCTCTGAAGCATTTAACTACACTTTATGGAAGACTACTAAAAAACTGAAACAATCGCAACAAACTTCTCCTATTATGAAACAAGATAGATACCGGATAAGATCTGATCAGGAAAAAGCAGATACATTCGTAGAACATCTTGTTAGGGTTTTTACTCCTAATACCAGGGAGATAGATCTAGAGAGAAAGTAACCGTTCTTGGTCGCCAAGAATTAACACAGAGTCGCCGAACGACTGAAATATTTACTAAAAGCGAGGTAAGAGCCGTTATTTCTAAACACTTGAACGCGAGAGAAGTTCCAGGATACGATCTAATAACCGATCAAATCTTGAAGGAACTATCGGAATTAGGTTTAAATTATCTACTCAATTATTTAATACTGAGAGTAGGCTACTTCCCATCGAAAGTAATCAGGCTCAAATCAAAGTAAAGGCTCAAATAATCATGATTCTAAAATCAAATAGATCCGACATTAAGTCATACAGATCAATCAGCTTATTGCCTGTTATATCGAAACTATTCGAAAAACGACTTCTCCAGAAATTAATTATAACAGAAAAGAGATTAGCAAATCATTAGTTTAGCTTTCGTAGCAAACATGCAACAGTCAAACAAATCCACAGAATTATAAACAAAATTACTTTAGTCCTTGAAGCGAGAAATTATTGTTGTGTGGTATTTCTTGATGTGTCGTGGAGTACAAAGTATAATATGATGATCCTGTATTTAAAATCGAACAACACCAAAAGAATTTCACTACACTCAAAACTCATTTTAACGAAAAATATTTTTTCATCAAACAACGAAATGTTATAACAGAGATCTACGAAATCAAATCAGGTGTCTCTCGGGAAAGTGTCCTTGGACCATTTCTGTATTTGATATATATCATGGATTTATCGGCAGACACAAATGCTTTTATTACTACGTTCACGGTACAGCGGTACTTACATAAGGACTTTAGTATAACGTCCAAATATCTTGAAGATAATTTCATACAAAACTGGTTAAAACTTTGGCGAGTCAAAGTCAAATGAAAACAAATAAATTCATGTCACCACGCATGCCGCAACCTATCCTGCTGTCTATCTGAATGGAATCCAGATTCCACAAGCTAAAGACATCAAATATCTCGGCATACATTTTGACAGGTAATTTAACTAGAAGAAACATATATATATTGGAAGAAACATATATATTCTAAATGCTAGCATTTAGGATTTAAACTAAATAAAATGTACTAGTTACTAAGAAATTCACAACAGTCACTGGAAATTAAAATACTACTATCAAAACTATATTAAAACTATATTAATAAAAATTAAAAATATTAATTTGGACAGTATCCAACTCTGGGGCATAGCCACAAACTCCAACCTTGAGATACTATAAAGATACTTATTCAATCAAAGGTCCTTATAATTATTAATACCCTTGGTCACACATGACATATTCTACCCTGATCTCAATATACCAACCATCAAAGAAACTATTAAGGAATTTTGTGAAAAATGTTGACAGAAAAGCATCCAAACAATCTCCAACCTGCCAATCTTATAAAAGTAAAAGGAATAATGAGAAGAGTTAAAAGATTTACAGATCTATTAAACTAGTATTCTGTAATTAAGCATTTCTGAACAACATATTCGCATGTTGCAAATACGTTTATGTATTGCAGGATACGATACTACTTGTATATCTTCTTTGATATGATTATTTGAACAAATATATTGCTGAATGTTTTATGTAAGTAACAGTTGCAAAAAATATTGGATATTAAAAAATATATATATCATATAGATCAAATCAAAATGTTTTTATATTTCGATTGCTCTGTTTATTTGAAATTTGTTATGCGACAGCCCGGGGCAATATATCTCGGGACCCTCTTTATATCTTAGACTCCTCAATTCGTATAAATGGCATTTCTTAGAATTTACTTATATTTGCAAACTTGAACAAAGAAACAAATAATAATATTTACTATTCTTTGATATAGATGACATAAATATAGCATGTGCTTGTGATAAAGTAAAATACACTTACGCGATGAATGATGATTAGTAAGCATTCACTTGCTTGAGTGAAAAATTGAAAGGCAAAAAGGAAATAACCTGTCCCATTTTTACACAAAACAAAATATGTACAATAATTATGAATGTTATGAACAAAATATGTACAATAAACGATATACAAAAAAGCAAAGTTGAGTAATTATAAAATAATAACGTTAGTATAGACAAAACATATAAAAAGTGACAAATTATATATTATAAGAAAGCTTTAGTAATCAAAACATATTTTCTGTATACCTTATTTATTATTTTTATTAATTATGGAAAAAAAGAAGGAAATTTTTTACAATAAATTTAAAGATTTATTTGTTTACAATATTGTAGGATATATTTCTATCCTGATAGAATTATTAAGTATGATGAGTTTTCGACGTCCCAGGTTGATGGAACAATAAATAAAGAAACTCTTTATTCGTCTTCACAAGGATACAACGCAAAGATATCTCGATACATTAAGCTGACTCTACAGGCTTCACCGTTTGCAACTCTACAATTACTCGACTATTATTGCTCTGTTTTCACGCACTGTTACTCTCTTACTCTCCTTCTGCCGCATCCTACGCCGTCGCCCTTTTTATACCCAAAAGTGATATCTCAGAGTTGTCGGCCAATCGCTACATATTATCATTCGGTCTGGACGAATCACGTCAACGCGAGTGTCAACGGTTTCATTCGCGGTTGTCCTTTGTTCTGGACGCACACGTCCAAACACACGCACGTCGGCTTCTCCGATTACAAGCTTTCGATACATGCCGCTATCGATAATCTCTTTCTTCTATATTACAGTATCGATAACTTTATTTAGAACATTTCGCTGTCCCAATAATCATTACCATACATATGTAATAACTAAAAAAAATATACAGGATTTCATTGCACATATGTAAATATATAATATTAGTGCGCATGTACATATTGCATATACAAATAACGTATGATATTTATGCATATTTTATTACATATTATATTATATTTATTATCTCATGCAAAGGATAGTATTATATTTATTACATATTTTATATATATTATATGTTATATAAATGCTACATAAATAAATATACAACCAACTGCCGTGTACCCATTCCCAATTAATAATTTTGGTAAAGTCAGAGTGGTCTAGAAAGCAACAGTATGTATTAGTACACATTATGTGTACTAGTACACTAGTATATGTACATTCGTTTTTGTCCAGGGGGAATGCCTGTTAAGCATTGAAAAGCATTCTTTTCAATTGCATTTATATAGCAGATTTATAGATTTTATAGCAATAGTTGTTTTATAAGTAGTGGAGAGCTAATCCATCGCTTAAATCCGCAATCTAGAGGAGCAGTGTGCTTCTTTCAATTTTTAATTCTTCATCTTTGATCTGTCCGGCAAATCCTACTAGTAGCTACCGCGGGTATAGCTCTTAGGATTTTAAGAATTCACAAATCCTTCCACTCGATAGATATCTTCGGCAAAGTGGAAGCACTTCGGAGGGGATATGATATCATGAATATCATATGTGTAATTTGTATACATGTATATTTGTATATAATTATTGCGTATATTGCAATAGGTTAACGTGATTTTATATATATATAATGTATCATTATAGGATGATATAAGTAATCCCGGACGAGTCCCCAAATATGTAGGGAATACAGCGCGATTTATATATTCCTTACGTGATGTTGAATGTTAAATGAATGGGTTTTCGACGCCAGGTTGATGGAACAAGAAGTAACAAGATCTTTATTCTGCTTCACCGATACAACTCTTATCGATAGGCCGATTGACTCTGTAGCTTCTATTCGTCTGTTCGTCGTTCGTCTGTCCGTTCGTCGTTCGTCTCTCTGTCTCTGCCCTGTCTCTCGCCCTTTATATACTAAAAGCGGCGTCCCACCTCAGGGTTGTCGGCCAATCGTCACATGTGATTATTCGGTCCGGACGAATCATGTTGTCCCACGCGCCAAAGGTTTTCTTCGCAATTGCTCTTTGTCCTAGATGCAATTTTCTAACACATGCCCGCTCGCATTGGCATCTTCGACCATAAATCCTGACCGTACTTGATACCACTCATACCCCGGACATATGCCAGAACACACCCCATACACATGTCGTCACCAACGGTTCTTTTCCGTTTATACTACATCATATATTCTTCCATATTATTAGACACAATATGTATTGCATATATGAATATATCACTTTGAAAACAAGATAGAGAATTAGGGAACATAGAAATTTCGATTAAATAATTTTGTTTAACATAATGAAATTAATAAAATATTTAGTAATAGTTAACAGTAAGCCGTGCTAATTGTAATTTACTATCGAGTAGTCAGTTCCCATTTTTCAATTGAAATCCAAGTTGTTTTCACTTAATGAGAATATATTTTTATATTAATCTAGAGTCGAGATATAATCCTAAATATTTTCTTCAGTTATCTTCAGCTTAAGTAATTCTCAGACTTTTCAGAGTTATTGGTAGGCACAGGTAATGAATATCACATGCACTAATTTTCATCTCATTAGCTCTGATTCTCCATTTTTTTGGCCATCTATGAATGCAGAAGAGTAAATGCAGGGACGCTTCTATATGATTGTTATGAGCTACTAAAATAGCTCCGCATCAGTTGCAGTTGCTGAAACGACTGAGAGAGCGACTGGAATATTTACGATGTATAATACATAAAGCAGATTCTAATGTACTACATTGAGGAACTCCAGATTTAATTTCTTTTAATTATATGACTATACTCCTCCATATTTAACTATAAAAGTTCTATATAATAGATAAGATTTTATGACAGTATAGAAATCAGATAGGAAGTTGGTTTTAATTTTGTAAAGTAGTCCTTCGTGTTAGATCTTGTTGAAGGGCTGTAAAATATCAAGGAAGACCGCCGTACATATCTATTTGCCTCCATATCGTTATTTATTTTTTTGACAATTCTGTGTTTGTTCTATGGTTGCGTGCTTACGGCGGAAACCAAAGTGATGATTGGTAATTAATTTATGCTTCTCTATTATTGTGGAGAGCCTTGGAAGTAGAAGTTTTTCAAATAATTTTAGTAGGACAGGTAGCAAGATGATTGGTCTATACGATTCAGCAAGATTTGCAACATTTCCAGGTTTCTGGATCATAATAATTTGCGCTACCTTCCATTGGAATAGAAAGATGTTCGATTAGAGGACTTCATTACAAAGTAGATAAATTTTATTCCTATTTCTGGTAGTTTCTGCAAAACTTAATTGGTTATGAGATCTGGCGCTTTTCTTGGATTCAGATTTTTACTTTTATTTCTTCTTTTACTTCTTTAACAGTGAAAGACTTTATAAGGGTATCTAAGATGGCAGGATAACATTCTAGAGTAGCTTGTTTTTCCCGTCTAAAGTAATTTCACGCGGGTTAGGCTTAAAAATCTTGAAGAGATGTATAGCGAATGTTTCGTCCTTTTCTTCCTCAATTCTGGTCTAACTTATTTCCTAAAAGCGTATTGTGTGTAAGGATATTTTAGTCTCTTGATGATTTTCCATAGAGAGTAATTGATTGCAGCAGTAATTTGCTTAGATATATTTATGTCCTCTATTTTCTTTCCAAATCTAGCAGGATTTTAAGTGTATTGATAGCTCGATTTAATTTGGTTTTCAGTGCATCTGTTAAATTGTTTCAGCTTACGAAGCTTCCTCTTTCCTGGTAATTTATCTTTTATTGCAGATGAATATTCAATATTGATATCTAGATTGCTACCTATTGGCGTTGTATTCCAGGCGGCCTATTGTGCAACATGATTAAAGCTTTCTGCTGTGCAAATAATATCGTCGTCGAATTAGAGTTGTCAAGAGTAGTCAGCTATTGGCGCTGTGATCGCGTGTGATACACATCGAGAAACCTCGTCATACGCAAAAATGTCACTTTCTTGACTTCGGGAAAGTGTCTACCAAAACACCGGACTATTGAAGTCGAGAGGGCAGTCTCGTGAAACCGTCGGGATAAACAGACATATCAACCTGGACGAGGAATCGAGTAGCAGAGACGAGAGAAAGTACACTGCGGGGACTAACACCATTATGGCCATTCTACTTTAGTCTAATCTAGTCTTGGACGCTTTAAGCCAAAGAACAAGTCTTCCAGTGCCAGCACAGTTGATCGCGAATCGACCTGAAGAGCACAAATCTTCGGAGGACCATTATTAATTAGACATATATATATATATATATATATATATATATATATATGACGTAGCGACCGCCATGTAAGCAATCGCTGCTCCTCTGTGCTGCCAAGTAGCTAGGACGGAAGAATTAGATAGCTAGTAAGAACAATAAATCGGTAAAACGGTAAGCTGCTTGGCCGACAAGTTACTTGAATAACGGCGAGGGCAGCGAACGCCAGACACTGCCGAAAAAACCCGATACTCTCCTCCAGTATGGAGGGGAGAGTACAGAAGAGAAGAAGAGGGGAGAAAGAAAAAGAAGAAGAATGTATTGCGTCTAGCGATACAATCCAGACGTCTCCCTCTGTAGAAGAATGCTTCAGAAGCCTCTTTAAATGGCTCAAAGAGGTAAAACAAATCCTAGCTGATGACGCGAGGACCGTAAAGGCCATAAAAATACAAATAAACCAGAAAATGGAAGATGCACTACAAATAGCCACACAATTACAAATACAAATACAAAAAGAAAGGGAAGAAATGAAAGACAAGTTGAAGAGAACAAGGAAAGAGCGCGGAGCTGTAAAGCGCCGTGCACGCGCTAAAGGAAGATATCCGGAGCACTCCAACGTACGCAAGCGTAACGAGAAGCTCCCAATAAGTACAACGTACTACATATAACGCACCGAAGAAACATGTTCTCTTTGTACAAAGTAATAACAAAGAGAAGACATCAAAGGAGATAAAAGACGAACTAGTAAACAAGGTAAATCCAAAAAACGATAAAATAAAAATAAAAGGAATTAGGCAAACAAGAACAAACTCAATAGTAATAGAGTTTGACACACGCAGTGATCTACAAAAATTCAAAGATCACCCGAAACTTGGTACACTTAAGATAGAGGAACCGAAAAAGAGGAACCCTCTCATGATAATATATGACGTAGACAGTTCGCTAACAGCAAATGAACTAAAAGAAAATATCAAGCAACAAAATCTAGACGAACTTTCCATAGAAGAAGAGGACGTAGTCCGAAGATTCAAAACTGGACCCAGGGACAAACCAACGGTTCACTGGGTCATACAAATGGCTCCAAAAGTACGGAAACACGTACTACAACAAGTAAATCGACTATGCATGGAATTCTGCTCGTTCAAGGTGAGAGACTTCTTGCAAGTGGCAAGGTATTTGAAATGCCACGATCTAGGACAAGTAGCTAAGCATTGCTCCGGTAAGAAGCGCTGTGGAAGGCGCAACTGACCACAAAAAGCCTGACTGTAAATCAGAAAATCAAGTCTGCATACCGTGCAGTAAAAGGAAATTAAAATGCAACACCAAACGTGAGGACTATCCCTCCTACAGAACGCTCTATCAAAGACAACAGGAAAACACCGATTATGGCGACTAAGGAAGCAGCACGCTATCTCAGAATAGTCCAAATCAATGTAGGAAGGAGTCTAACAGCAATGACAGAACTAAGAGAATACTGCAGCAGATACAAGGTGGATATAGCATGTATTCAGAAACCTGCAATAAGGTATGGCAAACTAGTAAGCATGCCAGCAGCAAGTACTAGCATCTTCCATAGCAAAGATTCAATGACTGCAATCATAATATTTAACAGAAACCTGGTAATCACGAAAATGAGTAGTCAAGAAACAGACTCGCATCGACCGGTCACGGTCGAAGTCCAGCTAAACCGAAAAAGTTTCTACGTCATCAATCAATATTGCCAATTCAGCGATCCGATAGAAGATCATATGTCCAAATTAAGTAACATGCACCTGCTAGTGCAGCAATGTAACATAGTGTACTGCGCAGACGAGTCTGTGGTTCTCCTCAGTCACGGATCACAAGGGAGAAATTGTCGAAGAAACACTATGGAATCTCGGACTCCAAGTAGCAGATGAGCCCGGACAACCATCGACATATCGGGGATACACAGACAACAAATTCAACATCGACATCACAGCATTAAAGGGAACGCTCTAGGACAAAAAGATAAGCTGGAAAGTAGTGCCGAATGAGATCAGCAGCGATCATAACATCATAGAAGTGGACCTCGATATAAGCACTGACCGGCGATAGGCAAAACTAAAAAGACCGTCATACAACCTAGGGAGAGCAGATTGGGAAAAGCTACGCGAAGAACTAACAAGAACGGAACCATCAAGTCTCTCAAGAAATCCGACAGAAGCCACGACAGAATTTACAAACTGGATAACTAAGGCCTGCGACAAGACAATCCCGAAAACACACATAAATGGATGGCGGGAGATAACGTGGTGGACTTCCGATCTCACAAAAATGAAAAAACAAACATATCTGTATAGAAGAAGGTTAAACAAAACACGTGACTTAGAAGCCAGGGAGAGAGCACAAAACGCCTTCCGAAACTGCCTTCAAAAGTACAAGACAGCAATACGAACCGCCAAAGAAAACACCTGGAAGAAATACGTCGAGGACAACATGAACAGAGATCCATGGTCCATCACGTATAGAATAGTAGCAAACAAACTAAAAATCGGAAACATCATGTCCACCATTAAAAAGGCAGACGGATCCATGACTGCAGGCTGGCAAGAAACTGCGAATGAGATAATAAAATGCCTATTCTTAAAAGACGACGAAGCACTGAAAGGAGACAGACTGTCCGTAGAGGAAGAGGACATCGTGGAGGTGAGCGAAATAAGAGAATACATTCATACACTAAAACCAAACAAAGCACCGGGTCCAGACGGGATCAAAGCCGAAATATATCAAAAGACCTCTGATATAACGACGCCGTTTTTGACCCAAATAATAAATAAACTGTTTCAGAAAGGGATATTTCCCTGCACAGCACAAGAAAGCAGAGTTGTATCTCATATTTATATATATTTATAGGTGGAGATAAAGATCCAAAGACAAGATGCAAAGTTATACTGACCTATATGTCTATTGAACATCCAGGGAAAAATCATAGAAAAAGCGATACACGCACGCCTACACTCCTACTTAGAGCAACAAGAAAAACCTCATCCTAAACAACATGGCTATAAAAAGGAAAAATCCACGGTGGATACAATAAGCCGCATAGCAGATAAAATAAAAACCAGGAATACAACCTATGTACTGGGCTTGTTTTTTGACTTCTCCGGCGCTTTCGACCGCATGTCTTGGCCAAGACTCTTCTTCCTCCTAAGAGAGGGAGAATACCCCCAAATACTCCCTTACGTCTACAATCTGCTTCGATCTTACTTCGAGGGCCGAAAGGTCCAAATAAGGACATCAGAATGCATTGCAAGGAAAAAGATCAACCGTAGATGTCCAGGGCTCCATATTGAGACCCATATTGTGGAACACATACTTAGACAACTTACTGGGCTTCCTCGATAACGAAGAAAGTATAACAGATTTTGTAGCATACGCCGATGATTTGTGCATCTTTATAAGCGGAAACAGCAGCAGGGAACTAGAAATCAAAGCAAATACAGCAGTAAGAACAATCCACAATTGGTGCCAAAGATACAAGATGACAATGTCGCCTACTAAAACAATGGCAATAGTATTTGGAAAAACATTAAAAAGAAAGCCAATAATAAAGCTGGGGACAACCACCCTTCCAGTAAAAGANTGTCGCCTACTAAAACAATGGCAATAGTATTTGGAAAAACATTAAAAAGAAAGCCAATAATAAAGCTGGGGACAACCACCCTTCCAGTAAAAGAAGACACAARRTATCTAGGCRTCATTTTGRATCAGAAACTCAACTTCTCCAAACACATCMACRTATCCTTGGAGAAAGCRAGGGCACAACTCAACAAGATCCTGACACTAGCAAATAGAAAATACAACATCCATCCAAGAAAGTTCAAAGTATATTACAACGCAATTTTTCTAAGTATAGTAACATATGCAATTCAAATATTTGCAGATGAATACAAGAAAATCCAAAATAGGAGAAAAACTGTAACTGTCCAAAGAGTAGTCTTCCGGAGGATGTACAGGGCGTAATCAGCAACACCAGTGGAAAGCCTGCAGATAGTCACCGACACGCCACCACTAGATTTGCAAATTGCAATAAAGGTAATGAAAACACAGTAAGACAAAGTGATGAGATATTACAGGGAAGAAAACTAGAAGAGTTCCTAAATGACACGTGAAATAACAGATGGCTCGAAACAGAAAAAGGCCAATGGACACACGAAATATATCCAAACCTTTGCAGCAGAAAAGAAGCGGACCACGATCCAACGTTGAAAATGGTCCACTTCCTGATGGGACATGGAACATTCGCAACAAAACTAGCGCAGATGAACTTGAAAGAAAGCGATAAATGTACGTGCGGCAGCGCACAAACAACAAAGCATCTTTGGGAATCATGCACAAAGAGTGAACTAAGACATCTGCACGATACAAAACCAAATCTGACAAAAATACTACAAGACAAAGACAAACGCAAAGAATTCCAACTTCTTAAAGAGATGGAAAAGAGACAAAGGGACAAAGAATATCAGTCCAAAAGCAGAAACACGGGCAACAGATGCGCACGATGAAAAGCAGGTTTTTAGTTGGTTGAAGTCCAACATTACCCAAAGGCGCTCGAGTTGGACTGCCGGTCAACACGGCTGGCTGGCAGGCAAACGCAAGCGCACAGGGTGCCTACACCGGACATCTTAGATGTTGAAGAACTGTAAAAGCAGAAACACAACACAACAACCTTCCTGGGAAACCAGCGGGAGGAGTTTTCCTGCAAAGCAAACGCCAACTCCATAAACTATCTAGAACAAAAACAACGAGCATGACAAACATAGATAGAGAAACACAAAAGATTCAAAAACGCCTCGCAAAACCACTGGTAGCAAGACTGAAATATAAATGGAAAGTAGTCATCTACTTTCGTCTACTTTCAAAATAACTTTTAAAAATAAGGTCAGTTTATTTTGGCGTTGTGAGACTGCAAGAGTACAAGATTTGCTTTTAATCATTGCTTTAGTATTCACTGTAATAATTATTGGAGAATGGTATGAAAATAATTTAAATCAGGATTCCATGCGGCAATAGTCTTTAGAAATGCCTTTGATAATGCCGAATTCTAATAGATCAGGGGTCTTTTTGTCGCAAGATAGACAGAAAATGGATTCCTTTGTTAACAAGGTTGGCAAGTTCATCGCTTCAATCGCTTTGAAAAGTTCCCGCTCTTTGGGTAGAATCAATCTCGATCTTACCCAATGCATGTGTTTGACATTATAATTCTCTGCAGCGATAAAACGGTTACGTAGGATTTTAAAAAAGATTATATCTTGCTCACTTTTTATAAAATGTTTAGATAGTGAGTATACATGGTGAGTATATTTAGATGGTGAGCAGAAATAGTAATATATCCATTTCAGTTTTCAACCATACCAGTAGCCTGCAAGAATTCTTTTTAATATTTGCCGATTTTACAACGTTTAATGCTATTTCTTATGATAAGAGCAGTTCCTTCATAGGTCTTGCCGTCAGGATACATTGTATGACAAAGTGTCCCAATGAAGTAGTTCTTGTTAATAAAATATGTTTCAGAAAAAAGTAAAATGCTTATATTTTGGCTGAAGATAAATGTTTTAATTTTTTGCGAGTGTTTGGTCAGCCCATTCGCAAGTCCCTATTTTAAATATCTTGTCCATTACGTCATTGGTAACAAGACTTGCTAGGGATTTAGCCCATTTTTATGCCCATTTTTTTAATGAACGTCATCATGATTCAATTCTTGTATAATGCCCCTACCGTAAGTTGTCCCTTGGAGGTACATTTGTTCTGTCCATTTGTAACTTGATTATTTTAGCATGTAATTGGTTACTTTACTTTACTTTCAGTTCTTGTGACTTAATTTTAGGACCTTCTTGGATGGATCTCGTTTGTATGCTTACAGGTTTAGTTTGTAGTTGTGGTTCGAATGTTGTTACGTTTCTTCGTAATGCAGGAAAAAATCTTTTTTGGAGATCTTTACCATGTAATCTTTGTATAGACTGTGCTTAGACTGTGCAATATAATAGACTATGCTTCGCACAATACGCATTTGATGTCCTTAGATTTTTTTTGCATGGTCAATTAAACGTTGGATGATCTTCTGCGGATTTGATGCATCTCGCTTTTCGAAAATAAAAACTTCTTGTATGGCCATAATTAATGCAATTAAAGTTTTGAGAAATTTCAAGTTTTGGATGTGATTGCTCAAATTTTATTTTACAATGAAGAAGTGAAGTGAATTTCGTAGATGCCTTTATTGTTGTTTCTGGACTTTAGCTCGACATACAATATGTGAGGGGTCTTATTAGTGCCTTATTTCTTGATATTCTATATATATGTCCCTGATTTTCAATTCCTTCTCTGATGTCATTCACATTCGATGCATATATTTAAGAATATTAAATAACTTTAAAGCTCTCTTTTTACTCTGATTTATAGGTGTAGAATTCCTTGCTTTTAATCTTTTTCACTATTAAAATATAAGCAATGGAGCTTTTAGACTGGATTTTAACTTGCTCAGCATATATAATTTTATTTTCATAATTGCCAATGGCGATTCCCTCTAGCAATGCAGAGAGCAACTATATGTTAGTAATTTTTAGTTAGTAATTAGCAACAAAATAGAAGGGGATTTGATTATTTTTTCCACTCTTGCATTTTTGTCGTTGAGTATCCTCGAGTGCATCAAAGCTGTTAGTTGTACTTTATTTTACACATAGTTTACTTAGCCAGTTGTCCGTTTTGGGTATCTTACAAATCGTTACCAATTCGAGACTGTTCCAGTTTTTCTTTTTGCCATTAATTACCTTCCATTCCTCATTTTTCTTCTGAGTGTTGTATGAAATCTGTATTAAAGTATCAGCATCCCTTTCATTATCCTCCCTATTATGTCCCGTTTATAAATGTCCCGTTCAGTAATTGATTTGCACGGGGAATGCGATCTTTTCCTGGTGTTAACAAAACTTTGATGCAGGATTTGTTGTACCATAGGCTTTCTAAGCATATTCTTGCTATGCCTTTTGACTACATAGGTTACGCTGAATTTTACCAGAGATGTTGACATCCGATTAAGCATTGGTCTCGTGGATAGTTTCATCCGCTAGTCGGCCATATCTATTTCGCTTTCTGTAAACGTGGAGATCTTGTCCTACTGCAGTGTTTTGCTTTTGGTTTCTGTCTGTCTCAATACGCTCTGTAAAAGCTGTACATTCGCTGATTAAGTTAATGTTCGCAAACTAAGATACCAATAACATGGCTGCGTTTCTCAACCTAGCATTCCTGAAAACGTTGTCAGAAGCCCGCTTGCCCTCTTCTCATTCACTTGAGAAGATTTCTTGCATAGTTTCCTCCACATTATGCTCCATGTATCATAATATGAAGAAAATTAACAATTCATAGACATCCGCACGTTCACAAACATACTGCTGAGTAAGTGCGAACGCACTTAATTCGCCTTGAAGGTTAATTCCGTGCGACGCATTTTCTCCTCTTCATGGCTCGATTTCTGATTGAACTGCTGTGTCAGATGTTACAACGGGTTCGCAAGATTGACACTTTTGGCACTGATAGTTGAGATATGTAACAAGCACAACACAAAACTTAAGCAAAACTCAAAATAAAAATCGGTGAACTGCACAATGCAGACTCCCGCAACACTCTCTCATTGCCAATTTAACATATATATTTTCTTACTTTCCAATTTAAAAAGAATTTCTTGTAGAAAATTATTATTAATAATAAAGATTTATTATTATTAAATTAAATTTTATTATTATTATAATAACTTATTATTAATTATTATTAATTATTATTAATAAAGAAAAATTACACAATCTAAAACTAAATCCAAACATATTTATATATTCAACATATAAACAATGTAGTTATTAGAGCTATTAACATCAAAATAGTTGAACGTATGTCAAAATATTTTTCCATGCATTGATAGGATATGAAGAGTAAAGAATTTTATGAATTTTTCAAACCAAATGAAATAGTTAATGCTAATTGTTATAATTCTCAGTTGAATCTTATATTCAGACCTCAAGAAATATGAAAGATCTTGGAAAAGCCAGAGCACACATTACATATATGCTATAGTGAAACTAATAAATCGAAAGGATTGATGATCTAGTTAGTAATACAATTAAAAAATCAACAATTAGAATGAGCTTATGCTCCTCTAACTCTAAGTTCGGATACAGACATTGGTTTTCTTTTTGATAGAGGAATTTAATTCTTATCATTAGGGATAAAACTATACGTGATTTAAATGAAAAAATGTATACGAGAGATAAAATAAGAAACGGAAAAAATAATTAATTAATAATTAATGACAATAATTTAATAGTAAATTTATTTATAAAGTAGAGGAATGTAACTAAACTTATAATTTTATTTCTATAGCTTTACTATACATTTATTCAGAATTTATTATATATTAAATATGATATGTTATAAATGTTGTTGTATGATGTGTATTTGAATTTTAGAATTTTATTATTTGGTATTATATAGTTCCTGCACGAAGTATAGTTTTAGGATTTGTACAAAATACATCAGAATTAAGATAAGGAGAAAAATAGAGAGTGATTTTGCATATTTATTTCAAAGATAGAGAAAAGTTGCGAATATAATGGGGAAGACTCTACGATTTGAAAAAGAGAAAGAAAATAGGAGTCGGTACAGCAGTAATTTTTAAGAGTGCCCCTGATAATACCGAAATCCAGTAGATCAGGGTTCTTTTTATTGTCAGATAGTCAGTAGGTGGGCCTCCTGTTGATAAGATTGCCAGATTCATATCTTCAATCGCTTTAAATAATTCACGTCTTTTGGGTAGGATCAATCTCGATCCCTAATATGTATGTTTGGCAATATAATCTCCTACGGTGATGAAGTGATTACCAAGAGTTTTAAAAACGGTTATATAATGTTCCCTCTTTATAGCATTCTTAGGCGGTAAGTATACTGAAATAGTAATACAACCATTCCGATCTTCGATTAAGGTGCTATAAATATAATAGAACATATTTCATTGTTTATATAATTCTCAACATTCTCTTACAATCCTTGAGAAAGCTTGTATGTATCGACTATTCCACGGACGACTGACATGTTGCATTTTATTTGCTTGTTTGGTAAGGTTATTCCTTATCTATATATATATTTCCTTGCGAAATTCTTTCGATCGCGGGTTATTCCCGGAAGAATCACACGATTCGTTAATATCTGAAATTAATGATCAAATCTAATGTTCATAACTTAAGAGTTAATAGCCATAAACCGATAACAACTTTAATTTTGGAATCATGGAAGAAAATTATAGGATATATTTTGATGAAAAAAGGATGTGAACTCCCACATATTTCTATCCCATCCCTGTGAAAAATCTTCTATTTCTGAAAAATCAGGAAATTATTAATTCTTTAGGGATTCTTTAGGGGATTCTTCAATTATAGCATATGTATTTTCTGGATATATATTTTGTTTTGATACGAGAATAAAGAAACAAGAGCATTGCTATGAGAGTATTTATACCAGATGCGCAGATTTTTAATATTATTTCTTTCTTCATTTTTGCATAATATAAAATACAATCCAGTTAAATATTTATCTTTGATTTTATAATCGTTTATGATTCTTCCGGTAAATTTTATGGATTTCTTCGTCAAAGAAAACATTAATTTGGATATAACATCGTCTATCCGTTTTTAGTCACGCTTCGAAAATGTAGTTGAGCTAAAAAATTCTATATCAATCATAATCAATAATTGAAAAGCATCAAATTAAATGAATATGTAGGGAAAATGTCGTTAGCTTAATTTAGAATTATTTGCTGAATATAAATAACATAAGACTTAATAATGTTTATATATATATTATTTATATATATATTTACATATATTATTAATATACGTATCATATATGATTTTCCAATTTTTTTATTCATTAAATAATTTTTTCTATTCGATGTTGACCATGTTGGCCGATGTTGATTTCTTACATCTGATTCCGAATTATTTCTTCTTTTTGGAAAAACTAATATCTAATCAAAATCTTCATTAATTGTAAGAATTTATATTTTCTTTCAATATTTTTAAAATAAAGTATTATCATTTAAATATAAATGATAATATATATTTATATTATATAGTAAAATAATCTCAAAATATTTCTTCTTAAATTTTGGTATAGTGAAAAGTTATCTCAAATGAAGGAAAAGTATATCAGAATATATCCAGCGGATCATGTCAAAACTTTCCGTTATAAAATTAAAAGATAAAAACAAAGTAATGATAAATTCTTAACAAAAAATATATAATGCAAGGAAAATAATGATAAAATTGTCTACTAATATCGCAAATATATTTTTCTGTCGAAAAAAATAATAATAGCTATAAAAAAGTACTTTCGCATAATTCAAAATATGACTCATTAAACTTCAAGATCACTTCTGATAATAAAACTTCCTATAACAATCCAATAACTTCCCATAACTTCCAAACAATCCAAAAACTTTATTAATAATAATCCAAAATGGTATAATCCGATAAGTCTAGAATAAATCTTAAATATCTAACTTTTTTCAATAATAAGTACGGTTTAAGCGCTTCTCTATTCTTTTCAAAATTTTTTCATTTGTTTTCCCGTTGTTAATAAAATGCTCTAAATTCTGATTATGGGGTATATAAATAGGTGAAAATGTCTAGTAAATCCTTTTTTCTCCTTCATCATCTCATTGAAAACATCTTTTTATATTTCTTCGTTATTGCTATTGAAGTTCTTGACTCCTATGTTTCCGCGATCAGTTTTCGTATCGCGCAAACTATAATTTGATCTAATACACTGCTAATGACCAGAAAATCCTAGTAATCAGAAGTATTCGCAAATCTATCTCCAGGACAATTCACGAAAATTCGGAAAAAAATGAGAGCCTCAAATTATCCTCAGATCATTTCTATATAATTTTTATAATTTATAATAAATATAACTATTTATAATAAATAACTATTATAATAAATAGTAAAGTAATTATTAAAGGCAAACCTTTGCACTCTCTGTAATGCCAAAACAGAATGATCCTATTTCCAGGAATGGACCTAATTCCTGAAGACTACACTCGACAATTCCATACCACTAAAAACTGATGATGACATTACTCGCGCAGTTGAAAACTTTAACAATGCTGTATAATAGGCCATTTAGAGTGCAACGCCAACCAGCAGCAATTCAGATATCAATATCATCTGCAATAAAAGGAAAACTCGCAGAAAAAGGCAAGCTCCGCAAATTGTGACAAATTAACAGATGCCCAGTTATGCAAAACAAACAAAAAATCGAGCTATCAAAGCACTTAAAAATCTGCTAGACTCGGAAAGAAATCAAAGGACACAAGAATATGTAAGTAAGTTAAGCGTTACTTTGGAAACCAACTACTCTCTATGGAAAGAGACCAAAAGACTGAAACCGCAGACATAATACCCGCCTATTAGGAAATAGGACAGGAACTGAGTCAGAATTGAAGATGAAAAGGCTGAAACATTCGTTATGTATCTCTCATTTTTAAGCCTAACCCGCGCGAGATTACACTAGAGGAGGAAAATAAGTTACTCTCTAACGACACCACTTCCGCCACCCTGGATACTCCTACAAGGCCTTTTGCTATCAAAGAAGTCAGAGCTATAATAAGACACCTGCATCTAAAGAAGACGCCAGATTACAATCTCATAAGCAATCAAATACTGCAGAAGCTGTCAGAAATGGGAATAAAATATATCACCCAACTATGTAATGCAGTCCTTAGACGAGACTTCCTTCCACCTCAATGGAAGATAGCACAAATTATTATGATCCAGAAACCTAGCAAATTTGCACAACTTGCAAAATTGTATAGACTGATCAGTCTATCCTATCGAAACTATTCGAGAAACTTCTACTCCCAAGAATCTCTATAATAACGGAGAGATAAGGGCTGATTCCCGATCATCAATTTGATTTTCGAAGTAAACATGTAACCATAGAGCAGATACACAGAATTGTTAAAAGAATAAACAACGATATGGATGGAGATAGATATTGTACAGCAGTTTTCCTCGATGTCTTGGTCGAGGTTTTCGGCAACATCTGATATCAAAGACTATTTCATAAAATTAAAAATAGCTTTCCAACTGATCTTTATGCCATAATAAGATCTTATCTACTACATAGAACTTTCAGAGTTAAATATGGAGAAGTAGTCACTCAACTAAAAGAGATTAACTCTGGAATGCCTCAAGATAGTACTAGGACCAGCATTCTATCTGTTATACACCGCTGATCTTCCTTGTGCTTTGTCTCTATGCAGACAACACAGCTGTATTTGTAGTTTATAACAATCACATAGAAGTATCCTTACAATTACAGCAAAGCTTCTATCACATCCAGAGATGGCTAAAAAAATGGAGAATCGAAGCTAGCGGAACAAAATCTGTACAAGTGACATTCACTTCTCCCGTAGAGATACGTGTCCATCAGTAATTTTGAATGGCCAAAGGATCTCACAAGCAGACAATGCTAAATATTTAGGACTACATTAGGATCGCAGACTAAACTAGAGGAAACATATATCTAGCAAGCGAAAACAACTTGACTTCAACTGGGGAAAATGAAAATGGCTACTTGGCAGCAAATCACAACTGTCGACTGAAAAATAATTATTATTGTACAAAGCAATCCTCAAATGTGGAGGTATTCAATTTGTGGGGTATGGCCTCCAATTTGAACATGGAAATATGGTACAAAGGTTCTCAAACAAATTTCTTAAAATTGCCGTTGATGCATCTTGGTATATTACTAACGATACTCTGCATCATGATCTTAACTTGCCATGCGTTAGAGATGAGGTAAGAAGACTCAGAGATAGCTGATAGGATGGAGAAGCATCCTAACATACTCACGAAAAACCTTATGAGAAGCGTCAAGATTCCACGCAGAGTAAAAAGAAGACTTCCACAAGACCTAAGCGTCTGACCGATGCAATATTATAGAGCATATGCCAATGGGCACGTACTCTTCAAAACTGTATAGCATCTAATTGTCATTAAATTATGTATTATTAAATGTCACATTAATGACAGCTTGTAAGAAATTTTTAGGATGATAAAAAAGATTATTTGTATACAATGTTAAAATAATCTTTAAAACAATGAAGATATAACGTGTTACTAATACAAAACTTAAAAACACAAAATTATAAGAATTAAAAGGAAAATTCAAATTGAACTGTGATTGAGATAAGCTAATTGAAATCGAGAAAGTTACTGTACTCTAACGCGGCTTTAACAGAATGGGCAGGTGAAAACTCGGCCACGAGTCATGTATCATCTTTTGTTTATCCCCACCCCACAAACATTCTTTCCGTTCACAGTTAATCCATTCCGTGTCCTTGTGAGGCCGCAGAAGATTATAATATAGAGGAATAAGATAACGACAGTTAAAGTATTCAGAGTTCATGGAGTGTGATGAACGTTACAAAGTACAATATGTCACAGATTTAAATCATATAAAATTATATTGATATATCATTTGATATATTATGATTAATTCTATCATCCACCGAGCAATTCAACTGAAATTTATCATTCGTAAATATTGGTTCGTAATATTTTTGATTAATTTATAATTATTTCCGATAAAATTTCCTTTACTTTAATTGTTAAAGGATATTCACTTCTAATCTATATTTTTTCGGCTGTTGTTTTTAAAGATTGATTTCATGTGAAGATTTCTAAACTTGTCTCAGAAATTCGTTCGCGCACTTATTTTGCACAATCGAATTTTTAACAAGATTGAAATCTTAGTTGGTATAAGCACTCTTGACTGTTTTCAATCTTGCACCGAACATTTCTGGATAATTCGAACGTACTAATTTTCGGTTCAAATATTCTGACATTGATTAGAGAACAAGTATAACAACAGAGAATAAGTATTACAATTCGTATTAATTAAAGACATTAAACAGTGATAGCGAATTCTTGTTCTTTATTGTTCTGATCATTTTATCTCTTTAATCGTTCTTTGCGGAACATTTCATGCTTAAATTTAAGCAGTTTTTTAGCATTATAATAATGATGAATACATTTTCTCATTCGAATTAATAATTGAGCAAAGATATGAGCTATTTCTTATTTTTAGTTTTATAACAAAACTTGTTAAAATTGATTTAAGATAATTGGTATAAGATAATTGTCTTTGTTAGAACAATAATTTTCTTCTTATACTTTATATGTTATTGATTCGCTGTTATCATGAAAACACGGGCTAGAGTCTGCTAAACTTATTTTAGAGGATGCTTCAGTTTTAAGCAGATATCAATATGTTCTCGCTGGATTTAGCATTAAACTTTTTAATTTACAATATGATACAAGGATGATTTATATACAAGAGAAAGTGTTCGTCTTGCATAAAGTTTTTGGGTTGAAAAACAAAAGAAAAATAAAGACAAAAAGAAGAAATGAAGATGCGGACAGCAGGACGATAGCGCTGCTTCCGAACCGACCGAATATATTGCAGACTGCGCTATATAAAAAGCCGGAGACTTCATCAATCCTGAGCAATTCGATCTATCTAAGATCGAAAAATAGCTCCGGTATATCTCAACGAATTATTTTAGGAGTTTGTTTACAATTCCGATAATTCATTGCGGCGCAATCAACATACCAATATTGTAAGATAAAGGAAAAAGACCGAAAGATTTTTTGTAGCGGCGTGCGTCAAAGGCCTGTAAATCGGCTAAGCGTTATGTATATGTACGTGTGTGTTGTGTGGACGCGTTGCGTCAAGAACAAAGGATAGTCGCCAGAGAAAAGCGATTGACGCTCGAGAAGTTGCGCAGCTACATGATTCATCCGAATTAGATAGAAATATATATATATATTATATAGAAATATGCAGCGATTGGCCAATGCGAGTGACCGATTGTTTCTGGGGACTGTTTCCGTGCAATCACGTGAAACATATTGAAGTTAAGCGTATTACGCGTGGATGAGTCGGTTTTAGAAGATCGAAAGGAGAGTGGATCGCCCACCAAGATGAGAGAGTTGCGAGTAACTATGAGCTGAGAGCTGCGAGCTAGAGTTGCTGAGGAGAGAACTTAATGGAGCTATTAAAGTCTAGCAAGCGAACGATTGATTGTCTAAGAATCCGAAAAAAGTAGGGAATCAATCGAGCCTAATTGATCTTAATTATTAATTTCTGTTTCATGCAATAAATACATATATTATATATTCCTATATATAATATATATAATATATAAAAGGATATATATATATATATATATCCTTCAATATCATATATATTTTTATATATATTTTAAACATATTTTTATACATATTATATATTTTTTCTATATTTTATGATATATTTCATATATATATAATTACTATTTTTAAAAAATATTCACATAAAAAGACTAATAATGGATAAGTTATATTTATTAATTCTCTAACATAATTTTATGATTTTAAAGTATTTAATCTTTTTTTCTTCTTAATTTTTCGATGATATTTTATTGAGGTTATTTCTTTTGCAGATATCAATACAAAGTTAAAAATTCAGGCACGCATTTTTATCATTCTCACATATCAGTACACATGATCGATGGACAATATGGATCTCTCATTGTACGTGATCCACCAAGCTTAAATCCTCACTATAATTTGTATGATGAAGATAATCCAGAACACGTAATTATTATCAGCGATTTGATGCATGAGTTATCGTTGGAACATTATCCTGGACGATATAGAACAAATCCTGGACAAGCTGCACAAAATTTTTTAATAAACGGTAGAGGTAATTGGACGGTAAGTAAGAACTAGCTCATTGAAGATAAAGTGATAAATAATTGATAGATAACTCGTTTATACTAAAATTTTATATCTTTAATTTAATTTTTCAATTTTATTCGTAAAATAATAGTAAAATATAAAAATTCTATATAGTGGAATTAATATATCTATTCTACAATTTTATATAGATTTTATATGTATCTCGTTATTTTGCTTAAATTAATCAATATAAAATAAGTAAACACGTTATCACCTCATATTCCAATAATTTCAAAATATTCAAAATATTCAAAATATAATATATTTAATACATTATCATATTCGAATTATATCTTCAATATTTAATTTATATTATTTTAAAAAATTGATCTAAATATTTATATTGTAACCATAAAATAATTAACAATTATATTATATAACAATAATTTATATAACAATAAGATTTAATCTAATAATTCTGATATTCATACACAGAAATTAAAAAATTTATTATAATTAATAAAAATTTATTACAATTTATTTTTAAGAAAATGAAATATATTATAGCACGAATATATTGTATTTCTCATTTGAACTTCATGAAGCAATGATCACATCAACAAATTATTTCATATATTTTATAGAGAATTTAAAATAAAAATTGCATTTTGGTCATTTTTTGTAATTGATTTTTTCTCATCTTCTTTCGGTTTATTGGTCATACCTCGAAATACTAGGGTATACTTTTTATGTTTCTTTCTACAGCTACAATTTTGAAAGCAATTCTCTAAGAATGGCACAAGAGACAATCGTTTTCAAATAATAACAATTCGCATAGTTTTCTCCAGGTATAACCTGCGATCACAGACATTTCGTGATAAAAACGTTAAAGAAATAAGGTTAAATTACTTCTGTCACAGCAGGATAGGATCAGAATTCAAGAAAAAAATATATAGAAAATTAAAATGTATTATTTAAAATAACTATCAGCTCAATTTTGTTACAGTTTAATGTATAATTTAAAAATTGAAATAAACTGTATTCGAACAGATGCTAAGATGTTTGAGATAAAAAAGAAGGTTTTTATCGAGAATGGATTTCCGATATTTTGGAAGTGAATTACAAAGAAGTTCAAGGATTGGAATCAAATCCGAAATAGAAATTTATGAATAATACCAGAAATCGGATGAAATATTAAGAACTAAAGTTTAAGAAGTTTAAAAGAAAAGATGATTCAAGAATTACTAAATATAAAACATGATTAAAACTAGAATTAACACTAACATTGAAGCAAAACAAGAAAAATGCTTCGCATATTTAATACACGCATGTCTTTGTTTCACGCATCATCTTATATGTTTTTTGAGAGTAAACTTGTACATGAGTAGAAGGAATACATCATAATTATTTACTGGCACTAAAGACCTATATTTCAATAAAGTATGCAAGTCTTGTGCTCGATTTGCGTGTTAGTTAGTTATTTATTGAGTAAAAGAAAGATATTAAAAATTTCCTGGATTCTAAGTGGATTTTATAATACCTTAGCAGAAAAATAATTAATATTGATAATTAAATGTAAAATGCGCTAAACAAAATCAGTAATTTTCCTAAAATAATATAGCTTCTTTTATTTTCAAGATGCTGATAAGAACTACATTTTTCGTTATTTTGCATTACTATAAGAAATACAAATAAATAATATTTTTTCAAAGAGTGTAGTTTATTTAATTCAAAGCTCAACTATTCAAGATATTCAACAAGATAAATTTATTTTAAAAAAGAATATTATATAGTTTTACATGGTTTATTAAAAAATATAAAAAATTCTTTTTAGTTCTATTTTTAATATGAATTTTAAAGATATGCCCAGTGTTCTAATAAGTTCAATAAGATCATTTCAATTTTTCAATAAAATACATGATAGCTAAAATGATGATGTCTTTATTTCAATATAAAATGTGAAACGACTTGTGAATCAAAACAGGAAATATGAATGCCGAACGGATTCGTTGGAAGTAAAGTATAAATATGAATGATTATTTGATAAATAATGATAAAAATATATGCAATTGCACTATGGTTAATTGTTATTTCGAATGAACGGAGACACCATGGATAGGATATTGATACAATAGTAACAGAAATTGCTATGACGAATGCAAAGAGTTATATTATAAAATGAAGTTACTCAATCTTAGTGCTTAAACATATCTTACATGGCGATTAGTAATTGGTATTACGGATTATATTGGCGCTTGATCGAATTCGCGAATTGAATATCGATGTACAATAATTTTATTTGAGAATCGAATCCAATATATTATCTTTGGATAGATATTACTTTTTTTCATTAATAGCTAAGAATTACGATCTGTAACGGATATAATGACGAAACTATTTTTTATAAATACATATGAAAATACTCAGTGATCTCAATAATTGTCAATGCTTCTAATTCAAAACTATGGTAAATCTTTTTTGTATTACTGTGTTTTTATTAAAGTAAGCAATAAAGAGCATACATCCAAATTTTTGTTTCTGTAATATTGTATTAAAAGCGTTAATATACAATTATTCACGTTAATATACAATTCAATTTTAGCAGCTAAGTTATAAATATATAAGACTGAAGGAAATGTTAATTCTATTTATAGTTTATTTCATTTCAAAAAATTTAATATATTCATCATTTAATTTGAAATCAACATCATTTTTTGGTAATGATTGAAGAGATTTGACTTTTTAAAGCATAATTTTTTATAAATCAGCGAAAATAATTAGAAGATAGAGAAATTCTCTTAAATTCTTTACATATGAAAAGTTTAAAATAATATTATAATGTTATATATGTAGTTTATTTATAGTAATTCTTTTGCTAGGAACTACATAATCCAAAATCCAATTTTTTTTCAAAAATGGATATTTAACTAAATTTAATTCTATTTCGTATCTTTTAAGCATTAACATAAGCTCCTTAAATTTTCTTAATCATGGAAATAGTTGTTAGAAGATCGTTCATATACAAATATCTTACTAAATTAGTACTAAATTTTGAAATATGCAAATTTCACGGAAGTTTTTAAATAATCGAATGACATTTTATATATTCAATCTGTTTATTTAATATGTTAAATATTACGCAAATGCAAAATATTTCGTGTTGTCTATATGAATGTTGATGTAATGTTGAAAGCGTCACGTAAATCTGGCTTAGTGAAAATTTTCTTTCCATTAATAATTGAAAAAGATATCTATAGTAACATACATTGATTGAGTCGCATATAGATTGCATATCTCTGCCATTTTGTCTGGATATCAATACCTAATTAAGCGTAATAGGAAGGAATACTTAATTTTATTATTTTTCGTTTCAATGAATTGTTAATAATTTCATTAAAATCTTATCTATAATCTCCTTTATCCATAATCTTTTACATTCTTTTTCTTATAACTTATAAATAATTATTCTTAATAATTATAGAAAATAAAACATTCATTCTTAAAGTTTGAATTTTAAAATCTCAAAGTTCATCCACTTTATAATATTTTGATTGTAGTTTTATATGAAAATCTATATTTTTCTTCAAATAATCTTTGATTATATTATAACGGTTTTATTTTTCCGTTACATTATCGGAAAGATAATATTTATTATACTCATTCTTTATTATTATTCTTCTTTATTATTATTATTATGCTCTATACTATTATTTTTTATTATAACTGAAAGATATTCGAATATACTATTTTAATAAATTAATTGTATATTAGTTAGTCCAATCGTATATTACGTACAAAGTTAATCCAATAAAGAAGTTTCTATTTAATAACATATAAAATACAATTATATTATTAGTAATTAATAAAGAGATTTCAAATCAGTGTCTATGCATTTGTTTAAACAAATTTAATCAGAAATTTTATCATAAATCATAATAGAATTTATATATCATTTGAACTTTGATCTCTTATAATTGATATAATTTTTTATCTTTGCCATTATGGCAGTTTCATGACTGCATCCATTAAAAGACTTTACCCTTATTTTTTAAAAATTGATGTATAGAATATTTTTTTACACAAATGCTATTCCGCAAATGCCATTTAAGGCTCACTCCGTTTCCTCGATTCTGTGAATTCAATATTAGCTCTCGGATATAGAATAATTAAAAGTTACTTTAGATATAGTTTTCTTCATAAATACCTATTTAGGTGTTCAATTTGATCGTATTTATAATATTTAAGTTTCGTGATTTTAAATTTTGAACCAAATGTCTTGCTTTCTTGCTATATGAACACGCGTTCTATTTTCAGGAACTGTCAATTGTAATAATGATTTTTTATTCCCAAAATTTTTTGTTTCTTTTCTTCTAGCGCATATAAATAAGATTGTAAAACGAGATCAAAAATAGTTTTCCTTGCGATATATACATTTTTAAGATACATTTATAATATGATTCTCTGGCTAATTTAACTCAACTTATTAGAAATGACTAAGGAGACATGTTCATTCAGTTCTGTTTGGAGAAGGATTTTGTCATCAAAAACGATCTATTGTCACGCAGACTATAAACATGGAAATCACCGCAGGATAATAACCAACAGATAATCCGTAATCAAATTGGCTATACGTTAATAAACAAAAGATATCAAAACACCATCAAACGAGTGACCGCATATCCTGGAGTAGACACAAGATCGGATAACAATCCTTTGATAGGAACATTCAAATTCAAAGCAAAATAGGTCGCAAACAGAGGCAGAAGCAAAGGCAAAATAAATGATATTTCCTACCAAAACGCTACAGAAAAGCGTGAGATGTTGAAAAGATTCGATAAGTACATCAAAGTAGATTACAACAATATGAAAGTGGAAAGACCAATAGCGGAACATTAAAAACAAAATGCACAATGCCGTTGAAAAGGTAGTAGAATACAGAAAGAAAATAACTAAGAAAGAATGGATGGTATCTGAAATTCTTAATATGATGGAAGAAAGAAGGCTTGCTAAAGAAAACATGAAAAAATACAACCAAATACATAAAAATATACCGTAAAATAAGAAAAGCAAAGAATTCATGACTAGCGAATCAATATACAGAAGCTGAGCTATATACGAAGCATGATGCTGTCCATTTTTATAAAAAATTAAAAAAGATTACCAACACTTTGAAGAAGACAAATATCACAAAAACTACAAAAAATAATGAAATTAACAGTTTCTAGGAAATCTATAGAATATAGGAGAAGTATATCCGAAAGCTTCGAATATACATTCGATAGCTCCGAGCAATATCTTCAGTAATGCATCTGGCCCGCTAATAATGGAGTCAGAAGTAGTTTATTCATTCTCAATATTTAGAAAAAAACAGGAAAGCATCAGGAGAAGACAATATATACGCGGAAATGCTCAAGCTGATAAACACTAGAAAACTCTGCTAACTATTTAATGCTATCTATGACTTCGGCAATATATCTGCGGATTGATCAATATCTACTCTCGCTGCTATACCAAAGAAATCCAATACTAAAATATGTGAAGAACATCAGTTTATCACCTCATAAGCCATACACTCAAAGTCATTCTAAAGATAATATATAAGAGAATATATGGCGAAGAAAAATCAAACGACATGTAGTTTGCTTTTAAAAACAGCTTAGGCACAAGGTATAAATACTATACAAATATACTATTGTATACAAATATTATGATCTACAAACTATTTTACTACAACTATTCGTACACAAATACTATGATCAGCAAAAAGATGATATTTATATGCTTTATTTATTACCAAAAAGCATTTGACAATATATGGCACGATTAGTTAATACCGATTTTGCAAGAAGCAGACATTGACGAAAAGAGCATCCGAGTAATTAATGAACTGTGCTGGAGCTAGATAGAAAAACTTAAATGTCACAAATTAGCAATTCGCAAATCAGCAAAATAAGAATTGCCAAAGATGTATATTCTCACTATTCTTATTTAATATTTATATAGAGAAAATATTTCAGCTAATACTTGATATAATAGGAATAAAAATAAAGAGCATCCATATTAACAATATGCGATATGCAGACGATGCGACGATATTGAGTTATTCCTAGTTCAACTATTTTATTTTTCAATTCATTCATATTTCAAAGTCGAATGTTAATAGTTTAGAGACTCATCCGTTAAAATACTCCAGCAGAATCATTGATAATATAAAATAATGAAAAATTCATGACGTAATTAATTATGATAATTAAGATGGAATCAATCAATTAAACGATAACCTCAGAGATAGATATTGTCAATTGAGTTTTTAATAAGTGAAATTTTTGAGAAGTGAATCGAGTTTATCCGACGTTTCCATCGCGAAACACCTATCATCGCGGGTTATCTCCGGAAAGATTTACGCGATTCGTTAATATTCAAAAACAACGATCGTTGTCCGAAAACTGCTTTCAAATCTTACAACTGCAACAAATCGGATATAAATATAATAGTATATTCTATATTTAGAAACTCTATATTAATTGATAAATATAGAATTATATTGATTATATTGACAAATATAGAATGATTGAAAATCATTCTATATCAATTATTCTATATCAACAATTTTGAATCTTTGAAAAAAAATATTAATACATATTATTTTCTCAAGAAATGTGTTTTAATAAAAATATATAACAATATATAAATCACACACTAAAAAATATTCAGAATCTAGAAAAGAAAATAAATAAGGCTTGTATTTTGAAAAGATTATTATGATCCTGTTATTACATTTTAATTAATGTTATCATTTTTGTTAAGTTCCCGAGAAATGTAATCGCTATACTGGATTAGATTTGCCTAAACTTTTGCTTCTTCATGTGTTTAATTGTTATATCTTATATAGTTTAATAGTTTGTAACTGCTAACTGATAGTTTGTAACCGAAATCATTATTATTTATTATTATTATCTTGCGCAATTTGTTGAAGAATTTACAAATATTTCGTAGAAGCTTAAGAATTTATACACGTAATATACACTATTCAGAAAAATATATCTTCTAAAACATTACTTAAAAAAACGATAATCAGAAATAATAATGTTTGAGTATGATAAGTGAACACAATTTTTCAACTGAGCGTAAAAATATCTTTATTAGATTATCTTATATCTTATATATAGATTATTTTGTATTAATAAAATGTCTTTAAGTGGTTGAGCAGATTTTATATTATAGTGAAAGAATTTGACCAGTCTTTCTTTATTATTATATAAGTGATTTTTATTCAATATATTTCTGCAATAAAAATGCAATAAAATAGAATTATAATTTATAACAATTATAACAATTTGCAAATATAATAATAGTTACATATTTTGTTCGATAAGAACAGTTATTCTTTTTACTCTTTTTATTTATACCAAATACGAAATTCAAATTTATGCTTTATTGCATTTCGATATTGATATAAATGTATATGGTTAATATATATCGATGATCTTTGTTTTGGATTATCATTGTATTTTATCATCGATTATCGATTTCATCATCATTATAGTAATTTTCCATAAGAATTTGCTTTCTATAAGACATTGTTTTTTATAAAAATTAAAACATATTTTATTTCGATCACTTTTTTTCATCAATTCGATTCGTACAGCATTTATTTTCTTTCCTCCTAAATTTTTCTACTTTTCTTGAAAGCAATACATTGATTAGAAATAATAAATATAATGTGCTATATATATATGCTATATATATGCTAAATAAAATAAATTGTTCAATAACTTCTAACTATTCTACTATTTCCTTTTGCATTTTTATTGAATTCTGCAAGATATTTTCATATTGAGAAACTTTGCAATGTTTATACTAATTTAAGCTAAAATTGCTTTCTTCAAAATATTTAATATGCATGAATAATGTAATCATACCATATGATATCTGGTTATCAAGAAAAGAAAAAATTAATTCGCATCTTTTTAAAGCACTTTTTTTTGCTAGAAAGTCATAATAAATATAGGATCAAATGCAAAGTTTTATCTATTATCATTTTTGTTATAGAATAAAATGAATTTTAGAATTTCATTAGATTACCCTATGCCAGCATGTTTTTATTAATTTGTAATCATTATACAATCATAAAATAGTAGTAAAATATTTCATACAAATTTAAATTGCTTTTCTGTTTTTACAAAATAATGGTTAGTTTTTTAAATAGTTTTTTCGAAATGGCCTACTTTTATTATTACTTACGATATTTGATCATATTTTTATATATTATTTATAATATTTTATTATATTGCAAGTTATCTGGTAATGAAAATACTTCATGAATAAATAAAACCGATTGTATTAGAAAATAATAGAAAATAGAAAAATCCTGTAGCAATATAATTATTGCTGTAGAGATAATAATTATACATGTAGAATATTTCTATCAGGATAGAATTGTATAGTATGATGGATCTTCGACGCCTCAGATTGAGGGAACAAGTAAAGAAATTCTTTATTCTTCTTTGTAAAGATATAAACATTTCTCGATAGACTGACTGACTCCACAGGCTTCACCGTTCACAACTCTATAATTACTCGACTACTGTTCCCTCTCTCACTGCCGCGCCGCTATTGCCGTTGTTTTTCATATACCCAGAAGTGATGCTACATTTCAGAATTGCTGGCCAATAGCTACATATACATTATCATTCAATCTGGGTGAATCACATCGTTCCGCGAACTTTCGAGCGTCAACAGTTTTTTCGCGGTGTCCTTTGTTGGATGCGATGCGTCCATACACACACCACGCGCGCTATCCACGCGCTTCACCGATTATAAGCCTTTGATATATGTCGCCACCGATAATCCCTTTCTTCTATACTACATAGATGACTACAGAATCTCGCACACTAAGCGATTTGACAGAACTATTTATTAGAAAATATTAGAAAAAAATATTTTGTTATTTATTTCTATACATCTTATATGGAAGTAATCTATAATTGTAATATATAATTGTATATGTTCAACATCTATTTTATTAGCAAAAAAAAAGAAAAGAAGATTATTGAAAAATAATATTTCAATAAAAATGTACAAAAATGTTTAATTTAGCATTTTTAAAGATGCATTTATTGAAAAAATAATATAATATTATACACATGCTTAAATTTAAATTAACATATATAATTAACATATATATAACATATATCATTGTAACATATTATTAAAAATATTAAGGTTTTTTAGTAGCGATAAAAAGTGCAGTATATAAAATGCAGTATATTAAATAATATATTTAAGAAAATCCAAAGTTATATAAAATATAATAGTCTTATTATAAAGTGCATTTGTGGAAACATAAAATATTTATTAAAATGAAAAAAAAAATTTATATATGTACATCTGATGTACATATATATGTACATCATATGTACATTTATATATTTACATTTCTACTATGTACATTTATATATGTACATTTCTACTATGTACATTTATATATGTACATTTCTACTATGTACATCTGAAAAAACAATTTTTATTAAAAAAATGATCTTATAATTTTTAAATTGATAATACTATAAAAAATATATTTCTCTTTTTCTCTCTTTTTCTTTCTTTTTTTAGTCTAAAGTATAATATATTCAAAACTAATTTAAATCAAAGAGAAATATTTCTAAGCTCTTTTCTGTTCAAAATATTGTAATTATAAAACAACGCTTAATATGCTGTAAAATATTAAAATGATATATAAAATAACAACATTTTCAGAAATGGCGAAAATGAATATTAAACAAATTGTACATCTAACGTATTAATGTATTAATGTATTAATATGTATTAATGTATTAATATATTAATATGTATTAATGTATTAATGTATTAATTTTAATAAGGAAAAAATATTGTAGATATCTAGATATGTATTTAAACTAATTTATCATTTTTGACAAAAAGATATTTTATCATACATATAAATTTTTATTTATAAATATTTAGATAACTTCGATTTTAGCGATAAATATTAAGATTAAAAAAAGGTGACGACTAAAATATACAAAATATTATTAATTATTAATTATTAAATTAACTAAAACTTATTTATGAAAAATCTGTTATGCAAGAAGAAATTTGAAAACAAAAAAAATTACATTGGCGAAAATAAAAAAAAAAGTAAATATAATAATTTTGGATGTAATCGTAAAGTTTATAAATATATCAATTTATTTATTTAGCATATTAGTATATTAGTATATTAGTATTTAATTAGCATATTCTTAAATGTTTAAAATATTATTATTTTTAAATTTTTATACATTTTTCCATTACTATTCATCTATATTATCCGAATCTAAAACATGAAATATAGATTAATTATATTAAAATCGCATTTTTTGAAACCTTATAATGCTATATAGAAACATATTTCATATTTAAAGAAAATTTAATATATAATTTAAATTTAAAATTTAATATATAATATAAATTAAAAATTCAAATTTTAAAATTTGTAGATAAATTATAATAATTAATATAGACGTAAAGTTATAAAATAATAAAACTATGTATAATGTTGTAAATACTATAACTTAATATAATTTTGCATATCAGTTCTTTTATATACTTTTATAGCATTTTATTTACATTCAAAATTAATATCAACAGGATCCTAAAACTGGAATAAGTACAAACGTTCCGCTTTCAATGTTTATGATCAAAAGCGGAAAAAAATATAGATTTCGTATGATTGATGCATGCAGCACAATTTGTTTAATTGAAGTGACGATCGAGAAGCACTCCATGCAAATAATTGCCACAGATGGTGAAAATGTGCAACCAATTACATTAGATACAATTACTATGGCCACAGGTAATATCTATTTAATATATATTCAGCAATAATAATTTCCTCTTTTTTATTTAAAGATTTTTATATTTTATAATTGATTGAAAAATTCAAAGTTGTAATATATAAAAAAATCCTGTTTAAGATTTAATAACTTATATATAATATATAATAAGGAATGACTTCTTTTATATGAGAGATGATATATAATGCAAAAACAGATTAATTTTAATAAGATACAACAAATTAACCAAGATATAATTTAAACTCAAAAGATATCCAATTATTTGTTAATGCATCTTAGAAATGAAAACTTAAAATTTGAAATTTTATATATTTGGTAAGCTAAGTAAAAATAAAGAAAGAAGGTTTATCAAATAGTATTATGTATCACAGTGGAATATGGCTCAATATTACGTACGAATAGCCTTTCGAATAGTCTTTCGAAAAACGAATAGTTTTTCTTTATCGCCTATATTCTCATTTTATTTATTTTCTTATTTATAATTTAAACTCATAAATATTATTTGTTTAAATTAGTCACTTATTTACGTAAGGAGTCAACATAAAAACCATAAACATCAACTTATTGTATTTCCATTCCTTAAAAGATATGGATATTCCATTTCCATAAAAGATATGGACACTTTTATGGATATTTATGAACACTTAAGTCTGATCTCTTTTTTAGACTTTCCAGATCCTTGAAAAAATAACCTGAGCTTTTATCAAAAAGGCGCAATTCATATATAGGGTTAGATCTCGCTAGACTTTAATCTTCATTAATTTTAATTCGTCTATTCGCAGAGCAATATTTGTAAACTTTAGTGAAATATCTGCACAGAAAATATTCTTACTTTATTTTATAGTATTTTCCAAAATCTATTATGGTACTATTTTGTGCGTAACAGTATACATAATAATAAAAATACTAAATGTTCCAGATATTGTTCCAGATATTGTTTCAGATATTGTTTCAGAAATGTTCCAGATATTGTTCGATTTTCTATTTTTCTTCTCATCTTGCTTAATAAGAACTTAAATATTAATAGTGTAACATATAGCAATAAATTTGGCATATGGTCAGAATATTTATTATTTAATAATTTTATTTAACTTTAATAAACATTGTTTAATAATTTATATAACATAAAAGATGAAATATAGTGAAAATGAATGTAAAATATTTTTATATCTTATTTGTATTATTTATCTTTGATTAATTGATTCACGTATCTTCTGAAGATTTTGTAAAATTTTTCGGAAAATAAAAACTTCATAGAACACGAGTTAAAGTTTTCGTACGTCTTCGAAGATTAATGTTTATTTTACACAACGACTATAGATTAAAAAATAAATAAAATAAGTAATAATAAATAATATAGTAATAATATAAGTAATAATAAATATGAAAAGCAAATATGATATTCTTTTTGAATAATCAGGATCAATTTCATTTTCAGTTTTATGTACTTTTACTTTGAGCATGTTGCATAAATAGATACGTTTGAAAGTTTTATTTGTTATATAGATAAAAGTTTAAGAAATTATTTTAATGTCATTGGAAAATAGTAGAAAACATTAATAAACAAATATCTTTGAATGGAAGGCAAGAAGTTAATAAAGAAAAATAGAACAAGTTTCTTCATTTTATGAACAACAGAACATTACAAATGACAAAAAGTTTATTGTCAAGGAAATTTAAATATTGTAAGAAAATCGTTCAGTTTAAAATATCCTCCGAGCTTTATAAAAGTATCAGCTTTATGTTGCTGGCAAATTTATAGAAACGATTATAATCATTAAAAAAAAATGGATCTCAATAAAGAAAAAGAATTACTTCTATTAACAGAAAATATTACGAAAAAAAATAACATGAGAAAAACAGAAGAATTTTTATTATTTACATTGTATGTCTATATGAGAAAAATTATTAGAAGAATTACATACCTTTTTGTTACGAAATATTAAATAAGATAGAAAACATGGTTCCAACTCGAAAATTAAATCAGAAATCTCATTTTATTGTTTATAACCCTATGTTGATATTTTACAAAATTTTAATTTATTGTTGTAAATTATGAGATTTAAAATAGACGTTATTATCTTTTTCGATAGTATAAAATACTTTATTTTGATCACATGAATGCGTATAGAATGCGCAGGAGAATTATCCAGCAAAATAGAAAAAAAAACAGATTCAGCAAATTTAGAAAAAATAGTCATATAAATAACTTAGCTCATTTGATAGCATCAATCTTGTAAAAAATCTGTAAGATTATTAAAATATCAAATAACATATTCCTCACAAAAAGTAGGAAAACATTTGAATTTTGCTAAAAACTTATGGTTTTCTCAAAATATTACAATATTATAATGTAATTTTTCAATAATTCATTGAACAGAGATGAAAGAAGAAAATAAAAGTTTAAAGTCGCAACTTTTCGATCATTTTATTCAAAGAGTGATTGTATTGAAGCTTAAAGTGTAAATATTAGAGAAACAAAAATTTTAAAAATTTAATAAAATAAAATTTAGATATTTATAACTCATTAAATTTCTATAATACGGTATATCATTTCTTTATAAGAAAGTTTTTAAGTTTCTGTTTTAAAATTGTAGTATCAACTTTCAAGAAATATTAAAAATTTAAATTACAATTTAGGTTACAATGCTACAAGATAAAATAAAATTTACAAATCACAGTAACATTAATTTATATGCATTTTTGATAAATTGATAATTCACTACGATAGATTTAACATTAGAAATAATTATCGCTGAACGTATAATGTAGAATTATCAATGATAAAATTATTGGATTTTATTTTATCGAAAAAGATATTCATAGCATACTATTATGTAAAAATATTAGATTTAATAAAAATCTTAGTAAAAATATTAGTAAAAAATATAAGCACTTATTGGAAATAAATCTTTAATTTGAAATAAAATCTTTGAGTACGTGAAAAAAAGATAAACATGGATATAAACATGAAGAAAACATGAAAAATTATTAGCAATTATTGAATAAAGATCTTTATTAATGTTAATGTATTTATATAATCTATTGTTTATCTTTTTTTATTAAAGGTTTTATTATAAATATAAAGAAAATATGAAAAATTACAATATATGTATAATTAATTTCCAAAATTATAAAAAATACAACTAAATCAATAATTCAAAAGATCATGGAATAAGCAAGATGCACAATTGTGAAAACCATTCACATTAAGTAAAAGTTTAAAACCAGTCACAGAAAATCACGATTTATATATTAGAATTTATATATTAGAATTTTAAAAGAATTGTAATTTTTCGCATGAAAAAATTTCGAATGAAAAGATTTATTTAAATGAATGCTGCCTTAAGACTGGAAAAAATCAAGTGTTCGAAATTAACCAATCAATATAAGTGTGCCATTTATTTAATAACGCCAGGATTCGGTCTCTTTGCAAATCTAACAAAAATGGATGTAGTTTGAATTGTTTATTATATCCGCTATAGTCATACGGTAGTATATCTAATATCATCAAGTTATTACTTATCCAGTCTCTAAAAAATTCTTTTAGTGGAAAGAATTTCATTTCGTTAGAAATCTGTGAAATTCACGTAAAGCAATTTTTTGCTCTGAAAGATGGGAAATTCTAAAAGAGAGACAAATTAGCATAAATTTGGCAGAATATGGCTTAAAATTATTATATCAAAATAATATATACATTGAAAATACACATAAAAAGTATTTTAATCTTTTTGTTGTAACATATTCTAATACAAGACAAATGTGCATAGCAAACAATATTTAGCCATCAGTGATGCTATAAATGGCGAAATTTCGCATATCATGTCGCATATCATTCTATAAAAACCATATTATTGAAACAAAAACGCGTATGATACTGATATCTAGATGCTATTACTTAAACTGCTAAAGATACCTGCGGCAGAGAAAAATTTAAAATATATATGCAAGATATGTGATTTATAGAATTGTTAACAGATATATATAATTTTAAAGAATGATTTTATATAATGAAGAAATTTGACAATCAAGAATAAAATTGCGAAAGAGATTTTGTTTCTAAGTTATTAATATTTGAAAATTCGCATAAATTACCTTATGACAATCTAATGATCATCATATGATCATCACATAAATTATGACCTATCATTATGACCTATTGACTAGCCATATAATAATAGTCAAACTATATTGATAAATTTTACATAATACATTCTGATATTATCTCATAACAGTTGATATAATGCGATATTTGGTAATATTCCTTTTTATACACAAATGTATTCATAGAAATAATTAATATATCACGCGATTATCCTATCTCATAAGTGTTAAAAAAAAGTTATATTATAAGATCATAGAATACGTCATAATAAATGTTCAATATGCTTTCCTTCTTTGAAGACAAATTTTCATACTTCTATAAAAATTTTAATTTATATTGCGAAATAAATCGGCCAATTTGCATAACTTGATCATCTTAATTATTTCCATTTCATAGACCAATTTAAATTACTTTTTAATACTTTAAACATTTTTTCGAAATTTTTAAGTTTCATTTTTACTTCCATAATTCTCTTTCATCTATTTGTAATGAACCGTGAGATGAATTTGACAATTATGTTTTATTTTTATTTTAGTATAATTCTGTTTTGATAAAAAATTTAAGTAAAAAATGATATAAATAAATATAAACCTTGTAAAACAAGTTTACATTTTTCTTCTATTTCTTACATTTTTCTCCTTCTTACATTTTTTCCTTCTATTTCTATCCCTCTTTTGGCTTTCTTCATTATCTCTTTTCAACATCTTCTTGCTAAGTTATTTCTTGGTTTTGTGTTTAATCTCTTCTTCAACAGTTTCGATGTCCTCACTTTTCCTTTCAATTCATCCGTTTATAACTCTTTAATATCTTGGCGCTTTCAAATGCTATTTTCAATTTCTTCTCTTTGATAAATTTGTCTTATTTTTTCTATTCTTTCTTTCTTTTCTTCTATAGATCACTCTTTAATGTTAATCAAACTAATGTATTAAGCTACTAATACATACTAATGTATGTATTAACTAATATATTTTCTATATTTATTCTATATCTATGTTTTCTATATTATCACTATTCTTATTTTTTTCTCTTTTCCTCTTTTTTTCATTTCTTATTCGTTATTTGCAACACATATTTAAAGTTTTATCTCCTGTTTTTTTATTTTCTATATCTAAGTCATTTATTTCTTTCTTTCTTCTTTCTTCTTATATCTTACTAGTTCTCTCTTATTCAATTCCAACGCATTGCCATCTTTTAAATTTAGCGATCATACTTTTCTTTGTCTTTCTCAATAATACTATATTAGTCTAAGTAGTAAATTTCTTCTTTCTTCTTCATACTTTTCTTTCCTTAAAATCTGCAAATATTAAGCTAAACAAATAAAAGTTCAGTAGAGATCTTTCGTTTCTCTCTATCCAGAATTCCATTCCATCCTTTTCTTCTTAGACTTCATCTAGTTTCATGTTTTTTTTTACATTTTCTTTACTCTCTTGAGCAAACTCTTTCTTCTTACTCTATTCATCATCGCTTTTATTATCATATACTAATTGTCAAATATCTTTAGATTTCTAAATATTATCAATTTTCTTTTGCTACTTATTTATTTTATTATTAAGTAATTCAACATTGTCCATAATCTCCAACTTCTTTTTAAATTACGTTTAATTATCGAATAATGCCCTTTATTTTATTTTTTTTTTATTCTTTTTATTAATAGATGCAGAAATCTTATATAATAATGGCGTATTTTCCCGTCTTCCTATATATTTTTTTCTTTTTTCGAGAATGAAAGTAAGCATATATTTCGAAGGACATTGATACATAACTACATCTGCAACATCATAGGAATAAACTTGTTGAAAAATAAATTAAATAAATAAATCAATGTAAAAGATAAATTAACCTGAAATTAAATCATATAGTTGATAACGCAATTTTTGTGTGTATTTTACAAATTTTTATGAATAAATATTAAAACATCAAACATTTTGAGCCTATTTCCTGTTCGATAACTGAAAGTAATGATGGTCGTAATAATGATTAACTCAATCTAAATTAATTCCATCCTCCGTAAAAATGTTTTGAAAAAAAATCTCGTTAATTAACTTTTAACTAAGTAGACATTTTGTCTCCAGACAAAGTTAATCAACGAAGTTATAATCCTATTATAATTTGTTTTATAAATACAGGAACTATTTTTTCTTTACTAAATTACATTCTTTCTTGTCATATCAAATTTATTATATATACTTACTTATAATACTTCTAATCTTTTGGATAAATTTAAGATTATTTTTATTTAGTGAATAACAACATTTTTAAAAATCTTTCCTAACATTTTATCGACACAACACTAACTACTTATATTTAATATAAAAAGTGAAAATCGAAAATATTTTATAAAATCATCTTTTTAAAAAATTTTTTAAAATTAATTTATTAGATTCCTAACTATTATAAGAAAAAAATTATTCATATTTGTAAGTAACATATAATAATATGTTTATGTAATAATCCCATATTTGATAATCTTATTCAGATTGTATGTTTTGAAAGCTAAACGATGTTTCCATGGAATTATATTTTCATCATTTGATAAATTTTGGAAACAGTTTTAAATTTTTATATAAAATAATTAATTAATTTTTAAACGTTCAATAATGTATTTAATGTATTTTGAGTAAGAAATGTTTTTGTAAAGAGATGTATTGTTCATAATTTTTTAATAGTTCTAAATATATATATATACTTCGCTTAGATTTGTTACGTAACATTATAAAAATAAAAAGCAAATATTACTTGTAATATTAAGTGCATTAGAATAAATTAAATATATAATTTTAGGAGTGTGAATAGCGAATTTCACATAATAAAAAGGTTCAGATAATAATGTATACAGGGACGAGAATAATAACACGATTAGCCAAAATACAGATGTTTTATGTATAATAAAAATTTTTTAATCATTCGTCATCAGCCTGATATAGAATAGTCTCACTATGATCAAAGAGAAGAAAGAGCTATGAAATTATTTATGTAGTCTCAATCAGAAGATTAGAAGTATTAAAAGATATTGTCTGGAATCTGCTTAGCTTCTGATATGATAGCAAACAAGTATTAATAAAATTAGCATGCTCGCTTTCAAGATAATTGCTAGCAATTATTATAATTGGAAGCCGCTTATCGAAATTGGGAGCCGCTTATCGATAAGTATAATTTCAGAATATGCTGCTTATTGAGTATCAAGCGAAAAAAAGGCACGTGTCACAAAGTATCTTTTATTCCACTTTTATCCCATTTTTTTAAGAAATTTTCGTCAAGAACAAAGAAGATAACGAATTTAATCATGGCATATTAGAGAAAATATTTATTCTAAAAGCCATAATATTATTAGATTTACTAACCGAGCGCGGCTTGTATTATCTCGCCAAATATTATCGATTGTCTTGCACTTTCGAGATAATACGTGCACGAGAGTTAATATGTGTGGACACAATGTAATAGATTTTGGATAAAATAAAATATTGGGTAATAGAAAATACTTTCTGTGCAAGGCTAAGGCTTTATTATAAGAATTAAAGAGAACTAAAGTCTAACGAGATCTAGCCTTATATATGAACTTCACTTTGTATATAAAGACAGTATTTTGTATCGAGGTATTTTGTATAGAAGTCTGAAAGATCTGGCGAAAGATCGAATCCAAATATCCATAAGTGTTCATAAAGATATCTATGCTTTGAATAGGAAAAGAAATGCAATACATTGATGTTTATGAGTTGAATAATTCCTTAAGTAGATGCAAATTAACAGAATAGTTTAAGCAGATATATTTATGAGTTTGAGTTTTTTTTGCCTAAAAAGGGATAGATAAGGCGAGATATTAATAAAAAAAAACTGTGGTACGTAATAGAGCGCGTTTGGCTTAAGTGGATTTCGCAATCATTCGTCGGTGCCAATTTCATGAACGTACGATTTCATGAACAAGAATTATATTTTTTGCATTTATATGCATTAGATAATTTACCTGATTATTTCACTGAAAATGTATAAATTTGTGTTATCAAATAGACAATGTATTATCATAGATAATTTTGTATTTTAAGGTATTAATTATGTTCTTATATCATAATATATTAAGTTTTTCGATAATACATATTTATTAAAAATTTAATTTTTGTTATTCAATTAAATTATATTACAATTATAAATATAATATAATGTTGATATCAATGTATATCATTGTAAATTATATCAAGAAATAGAATTTAAATGACTTTTGTCATACATTTAGATATCTAATTATGAGAAATAACTTGAGCATAATTTAAACTTAGCACATACAATCTGTAAATATATATTATGTAAATATATGTATACAGATTATATAAGAATGAGATTGAAATTCTAAAATATTACAAAAAATAAATTATATAAAAATGTTACAAATGAAAATTATAAAAAGATTTATTTGAAAAGATCTATTTAATGATCTTATTATTTTAAGTTTAGATGATACTGTCAATATCAGAGCAAAATCATTTTGAACTTTTTTATTGAAATTTTCTATTTTTTATTATATATATTGTAGAATGCTAGAGATATACATAATATTCAAAAAATTTAATACTTGGATTAAGGTTTAAATCAGTTTTTTGTCAATTTTTCATTGACTTCAATTTAATAGTAGCAAACTATGAAGGTATGCATGTTAAATCAGATATTTTTGATAATAATTATACAGTTTTGAAAGAATATGATTCCAATAGGAGCACAACATAATAAGAATATAATTATTTGAGCACAGTTTTTCCTAATTGATTGATAGAAGAGGAAGAGAGCCATTTCGACTTATTGCCGTTTAATTATTGTGCTAATTAAGTGCCAATTAAAAAATAAAGCATAAAATGAGATTATAAAATTTGGATAATCTTTGTTGTCGAACTCTTAAGAAGAACTGCATTTATTTTTAGTAAATTTACATCAGAAATTCAAATGAAATTATATCTTCTTACGATCGGACATCATATTGTTAATGACATCATATAGTAAATGATGAGCAATTTGAACAATTATTGTGGTACTTAAACATCAACAGAATGTGTTTGTTGTATTAGATCATTTATTATATTTTAATTAGGAATTTCTTCAAAATTATCGCGATCTTGCCTTTATTATCTGGATCATTTTATAATCTTGCCTTCCTTAGTTAGATTATCCACTGATTTTGTCTTTATTGATTAGATTAATTACTAATTTTGCCTTTCTTAAATCGATTATCAATTTTTCTCTTGTTAAATTAACCGTTACCTTCATTTTCTGAATACTTGTTGATCTTGCCTTCATTGACTGGATCAGTCATCGATTTTGTCTTTGTTAGCTAAATTAAATTTATTTTTTAACTGAATCGCCAATCTTAACTTCATTGGCAGAATATCTTAACATAAAGAACTCGATAATTTGGAATTAATAAATAGATCTTTTTATATTTTATATTTTTTTCTGAAATATTTTTTTAAATATATATTTTAAATGAGATATTTTGCAGTCTTTTCTATATATCTTATAGATGTATATTTATAATTGCCAAGCAATGTGAACTTGTAATGATTCATTTGTTATCTTTATAATATGTCTTTATAATTTAAATTTATATAAGTCTCCATAATTTGAAAAGATTCCTAATATTTTTTAAGTATATAATTGCATTATATATTTTAGATTAACGTAATAAATAATGATTAAAAATCATGATTTTCTATAATATGATACATTTTTTTATATTGAATAAAGAAAAATTTTCTTTCTTCTTTTTCCTTCTTGTAATCTTAAATAGATCATTAAAAAAATAATTAAAAAGAAAAAAACAGTTTATGACATAAGATTATAATAAAAAATTATAGTTAATATTGAATCATGAAAAATGTCACTATTCTTGTTTTGTCTATCTTGTCACTTGTTTTTAATATATTCATCGCCTGTTGATGACCGATATATGATAAATATTTTCTATAATATACATAAACAATATAACATGTAATTATATTTTTAACATAATTGTATAATAACAATTGGAAACCATAATCAACACAATATATGTTTGAGCAATTTAATATTATTTTTTTTTAATTATCAAAGTAATGAACATTGTGATGAATCTTAATCGCTAAATGGAAAATCAATTAAATTTCGCTTGATAATAAATATATTAATACTTTCATTGAGAATAAATATAATAACAAATAGATGCGATATAGAAATTTACCATATTATGATATCATGGAAGATATAGCATAAGATTATACTATGAAAGATTATGCATGTATAATTTATTTCAATTAAGAACAAAATGTTAAATATATATTTTATGTATGTAGGTGAACGTGTTGACTTTATTTTACATGCGAATCAAACTCCGGGTTACTATTGGTTACATGTACGTGGACTTGGTGAATGCGAGGAAAAATATATATATCAATTAGCAATCCTTGCTTATGAAGGCAGTTCCGAATCATCATTATCACCTAATCCTGGATATTTTACTAATTCATTTGGAAAAATTGTAAGTATTACATTATAAAAGCTATGTCGCATCATACATTACAAAAAAATTTTACATGAAAAAATAATCAAATAAAAAAAATGTATAATATAGAATAATATCTATTCATGTAAAACTTTATTTTTGAAAAAAGAGAACTGATTTTGAATATCCATGAAATATATATATAGATGCGTTTATTTCAATTTTATTAATATAAAAGGATTTTGAAGATTAGCTTATTTATTCACATTAAATGAGTTATTTTTAATAGCATACATTATTTAATTATCTTTAATCATTTTACTTAATTAGTATTTAAAATAAAAAAATATTTATTACAAAAATATAATAATAAACAATAAAATAATAAAATAATAAAAATGTATATTTATTCTATTTTAATCGTGTTTACACATACGCGCGCGTGCATACCCGCATGTTACATGTTATATGTTTAATATATATAATACATACAGTAAAATATGTACAGGATATTTCGAACATTAACAGATGCAAATAATTTTAAAGAATTATTTTATATCTTAAAATAGTCGAAAGTAAAAAGAAAGAAAATTGTAATGTATTGTAAGAGGCTTCCTTTTGAAGTTTGAAAATTTATATGAATGATACTTTTAATACGATTCGCCGATTTTTGGCATGCATGACATAATTCATATCTAGGTTCATTATCTATGAATCCACTGAATAAATATGTATAGTATCAAACTATATGGATCTTTATTTTGCTGATGTATAATGTACAACATTCGTCTTTTCGAGATATATAAGCTTGCTTACATAAATAATATATATCATCTCATTGTCCTATCTATGTGAATAGAAAAATCTAAGTATATTATGACATCACAGATTAGTTTTAGTATTATATAAATGTTCAATATGCTCTTTATTTGCTGAAAACAAATTTCAATGTTTGTAGAAATTCTGATTTTTGTTAAAGAAATCAGTCAGTTACAACTCATTTTAATCATTAAATGGATTAAATCGTTGAATGTATAATTCGGGTTAATGAAATTACTTATACACATTATAAACTTGAAAAGTTTAAATCACTTATTATTTTCTCACACACATATTGACATCGCTCATAATTGACATATATACATAATCACACATTACATATTCTTCTATTTATATTAGTGCAATTAATGCAAAAGATATATTATTATATATTATGCTATACTATATTATAATATATTATTTTATATAATGTATAATATATAAATTCTGAAAAAAGAAAAAATGTATTAGAAAAATTGACTTGCATAGTGATCCAAATGATTGCCGGTAAAATATCAAATGTTATTGATTCTATTTTGTCTTTTATTTGTAATGTATTTGTAATGCACTTTTTCTTGCGATATTATGTAGGGTATGGAGCAGGATTTATATATCCTTTACGTGATGTTGAATGTTAAATGAATGGGTCTTCGACGCTAGGTTGATAGAACAACAAGTAACAAGATCTTTATTCTGCTTTTACCGATATAACTCTTATCGATAGGCCGATTGACTATGTAGCGTCTATTCGTCTGTACGTCTGTCTGTAGTCTCTGTCTGTCTGTCTGTCTCTTATATACTAGAAAGCGGCGTCCCACTTTAGGGTTGCCGGCCAATCGTCACATATGATTATTCGGTCCGGACGAATCATATCGTCCCGCGTGCCAAGGGTTTTCCTCGCAATTGCCCTTTGTCCTAGACGCAATTTTCTAAACACATGCCCGCTTGTATTGGCATCTTCGACCATAAATCCTGACCGCACTTGATACTACTCATATCCCGGACATATGCCAGAACATACCCCATACACATGTCATCACCAACGGTTCTTTTCCGTTTATACTACAATTATACGCTTTTGGCAATAGTCGCCAAAATACACTAAGCTCGCTGTAAAAAATATGTAATTTCAATACATTAAGTGCATGTAATTCCATTATGGATGGATTTAGTAATAAAATTGAATTATACATTTCAAGAACTTGCAGACATACATTTACGTTATGATAGAGCAAACGGTAATGCAGAAACCAAAAATATTTATGAGTAATTTTCTAATAAAAACATGCAAAGTAAGATAACATTTATCAAGAATCAATCAAAGATTGAGCAATATAGATGCACAAAAAGCCAAAAGATTCAGCAAATATCAACAAATGATCCAGAATTAGAAAAATGTTGTGCCATATTGGGGAAAATACTTCCTTAAGTTCAAGAAACAATAGAAGGAATGAACAATTGCACTGTATAGATTATTTTAAAAAAGAAACAAGTTCCTTTATATTATAACTAAGAAATGCAAAAGAAGGAAAGATGATATAATTTTTACTAATGGATTTTGCCAAAAATTAGAAAGGATTTAGATTTTATATCTAAACTATTATTCATTGATGAAATAAGTTTTAATAGATATAAAAATTAATGTTCATAATAACTATCATATGGGTCAATGAAAATTAATATTACTTAATTAATACCGATAAATTCGCAATAATTCTTGACAATAATTTTATTAGTCCTATAATTTTATGATTATTTAACAGAACAGATATACATGCATTTTTTACAATTTTTATATTACCAGATTTTGCTGCAATTGTTGTTATAATGTTATAATGTTATGTTGTTATATGATATTTCTCTGAACATTTCAAAAGTAAATAGATTAGTTAAGATAGATCTATCTCTTGACTCTTTCAATTTAAATTGGATCGTTCAAAAACTTTAATTTATTTGATGTTTTTAGAAAAAATATTAGAAGAATTAGAATAAAGGATAATGCATATAATATCGTGTATAATACAGAACGTAATAGTAGATTTTCAAAAGATAAGATAGATCTTCCAGATAGAAGAATCGAATTTTGTCTGCAATAGATATATTGAATATCTATCGTAACATTATTTTGTAAATCTAAATATATATTCATTTTTACGCAAATATTCACCCGAATAATAGTGCGGATAATCGAATGATTTGTAATGTAAATTTTCCTGGCGACATTTGCACAGACAATCGTGCAATCTATAGTGAATTATTTCTATGAATTGGCTTATGTATTGAGAAAAAGTAAATGCTAAATGGTGCACGTTACCTGTTATAAAGAAGTATGTCAATATATATCAGCAAAATTTCACCATTCATTTACTATACATACTATACATACAATACATACAATATTGACTATATATATACGTACTATATACATACATACATATATATACATACATACTATTGACTATACGTACTATAAATCAAAGCTGATCTACACATCCCGAAAGTTGGGCCATATTGTCATATTGGAGGAGTTATTTATGTGAATTTTTAAACATTTATCACTTAAAATCGAAGCCTTTATTATAGTTTTGTTATTCTTGATTTTCGATTTATTTTATATAAAACTAACATAAAATCATGTATTTATTGCCGAACATTCTGTATAAATATATATACAAGATATTTCATAATATATATGACTTCGACAATGAATGGAATGCACATCAATGAAATATTATCATATATAAATCATATGTGCTATATAACATCAAGTAGAATTTTTTTAACAGTTTATTCAATTAATTGCTCAAAATATTAAGATCTTAGTTTATTTTAAAAAGAAACAGATTTAATTAGAATGTTGTTAGTTATTCCTATATATATATATTTACATGATGATTAAAATGTTGATAAATAATGAATAAAATTCAATCATATATTCTATGACTTTGTTTCAAAATTATAATCATTTCTATATTCCAGCAATATGCAACTGCTTATCCTCATAGAAGGGATTTGAAATGATTATGTTTGGTATCTGCATTTGTATTTATATGGCCAACTGCCATGTACCTGTTCCCAAATAATAATTTTGGTAGAGTCGCCAGAAGACGACAGTGAACTATGTGTATATGTGTATCTTTGTCTTTGTCTAGGGAGAGTGCTAAGCATTACTTCTTTCAATTGGGATTTTATAGCAATAGTTTTAGATGGAGAGCTAATTCACCGTTTAAATCTCCAATCTGGAGGATCAATGTACTTCTTTTATTACGTACGTCTGATTCTTCTGGTTTGGCGTATTCAGCAAGAAAGGCTCTACCAGTAGCCATGCTATTGTCGGTATAGCTCTCAGGATCTTAAAAACTCACAAGCCCCTCTATCTGAGAGATACTTTCGGCAAAGTGGAAGCATTTTGAAGGAGGTTATCTTTGATCTATATTTATAAATTTATCTATTCTTTCGATTTCAGATTTGCTATGATTTATTTCTTGATGCGGTTTTGTTAATTTCATTTTGTTGATTGATTTCACTCATTTCAATTCATTTTCTTGTTAAGAAGATTTAATAATTCAACAATGTTCAATGAATTCAATAATTCAACAATTTGTCATGCGTTAGAAGTAATAATAATTATTCACACTAGCAATAACAGACATATATTCAATATAAGTATAGAATATCATTTCAAAACAAAATATTTATAAAAGTTTATACGGATTTCTCTATCATTTTCTTAATAGATATCTATCAGATAAAAAAATATTTAGACTTCATAAATACTTATATAAAATACAGATTTATTTAAAAATTAAATATCAAGTAATTGTAAACGAAATTGGAAACAAAATGCTGAAATATGGAGATAAAGCAGTCATGTAAAGAAATTACATATTTTCTATAATAAGATTCTCATGGAAAAGAAGATGCCAGAACAGTGGAGAGAGTGCATAACATTGCTCATACACGAGAAACCAAAGATGATGAAGAATAGGGACATAAGTCTTCTGAATTCGGTTGCAAAATTTTTCACGAAAATCGAAAGAAGTTATGACAACAGGCATCAACGAGGAACAATAAAGTCCGAAACAAATCCATGATGCAATATTTATACTTGGCCAAATAACCGAAAAAGCGATTGAATTCAACAAATGTTTTTATGTGTTTAATTGGTTTGATGCAATTAGTTTGACAGAGTTGGACTCACAGAGAGATGTTTGATATATCAGACCTGTTAAAAAATAAGAAATTGAATCTCTATATTGTAAATCATAAATGTACTGGATACCGATAATAGCATCACTATGAAAGTGAGGAATAACTTCATAAAGAGAATCTCAACTGGGAAACAGACAAGGGGATAGTCTTAATTAATATTGTTCAATATTGTTCAATGTTATCATAAACAAGATTATCAAGAAAATGAAAGAAAATGAAAGAAAATGGAAATGAAATGAATGAACTGATACAACACGGGAGACAAAGAAGTAAAAATAGTCTGCTACGCTGATGATAAGTAATAATATCCGAAGACAAAGATAATTTACATACGCTTGCATTTACGATATAAAAATATAACATGTCCATTCAATAAATTCAGTTATTTGTGCTCTCCAAGGAAACGAATCGCTGGCAGTATGCAATAAAAGCGTTGAGCAGATCATGATTATTTTGCGGCAATATCATAAGTAACAAAAATCTGAGCGAAGAGATGCAAGCACAAACTACTAAAATAGTTATGATATCTGGCTATCCATGCGATATGATTTGAAGAAACAAATACATGAACTTAAGAAGCAAGATAAGGATATATAAAACTTGTTGAGATCTGTTGACTTATTGAAATAAGAGTGAATTAAAATAAGAGCAGAAATAATCATTACCATATGCTTATTAAAAACAACGGAAATGAGGACCTTAAGTTGTATCACTGATAATAGTCAGCGAAATAGAATTCACAACGAAGACATCATAACATCTGTGAAATTTAAAATATCATAAGATGGGCCAGAATCAGGAGGCAAGCCTATTAAAAATATAGAGAAACTGTTAGAGCGCCTTCAATAAATTCGCTCAACATTGCTCAAATATTTATTTATTGCCGGTTCTGGGATAGTATGATAAGTAAAGATAAGAATCGTAGATAACAATCTATCTTTATCTTCTTTAATTGACGAACGAATTAACAGTTACAATATTTCAATACTTGCTCTACAGAAAGTGTGACCGTTGTCTCGGACTTCTCGCAAAACACTGAAGATACAGGCGCCTGGTAACTGTCGAGAAAAAGCGATACTCTTTGTTTCAGCAACGATTTACGGCCTACGCACCTTATTCTGGGACTTATCATCGACACATGCTTGATACATTGCTTACATCGCGTTCTCCCGACTTTCTAAAATTCCAGACAAAGAATAACGCCTATAGGAATCCTGAATAGAAACCATGTACAGAGGATGGATGATAACCGGTTTGCAAAAATCGCAAAAAAGTTCCCAATACCTCAAAGTCCCCAAAATGTTGACATGAAAATGGATATCAATATCACCTAAAAACAGGAACACTATATGAAATGCAGGACATATTCCTAAGAAGAAGAAAAAGAAGAAGAAAGAGATAATAGTAAACCAAATATTGACATTATTAGCTTAAAGAAAAGATCTTAAGTTAATGAAGAAAATAAAGACAATGTTATTTGAGGAATAATAGTAAGAGAGAACATCGGACGCGTCACAGGATGAAAAATTTTGCGAGATCAATATCTTTATCTGTTCTATATAGATAAATAGATTAAGAAATAATTTTTCTTTAAAGGTATTTTATTGTTTTTTATAAATGTTTATTGCCAATCAATACTATTTATCCACTAATGAATAACATTCAATAACATTCAATCAAAATGCATTCAGAAATAGAATAAGTAAATTTTCGTAATACTTATCATTGAGAAAGAAAATCAATATGTTATTCTTTAATCACATTTCGAACAATTTCATCACTAATAACATTTTAATCATGAAATAAATGTATAGGCAGGAATAATTAGCAATATTCTAATCAGATCTATTCTTCGTGATAAGAAATTATCAATTTAATATTTTGAGCAATCAATTAAATAAATTATTAGAAAAAATCTTATTGGTGTTGTACAGCGATGTTGTATACGTTTTATGTACGCTAATACACACTTTATTTTCATATGTTATTTTTCATATGTGATTTTCATCATCATATGTTATTCGAGTAATAAGATAGTTTCTACACAAGTGATTGCATAATAAATCATAAAAGGATTAAAAGGATTATTAAGAGTATATCACTTGGCTTGCTCGTTTTCCAAATCTAAATTTATTAAATTTTAATTTTTGGAATTTTAATATTTGTAAACAATTATCATTTAACGCTTATCATCAATATTGAAATACTTCATAAGTGAATACAACAAGGCTAACGAATTGGATAAATCCTGAAATTCATTAAGAATAGAAAATAGTTTTAACACAATTGCATAGCAAACTTGCATATAGAAGACGGCTATTTTGAATGACTATGAATATAAGCAGTTATACATTATTGAAGCAGTTATACAATAATTCTCAGATAAGATCATATAGAATACATTAATGTGAATTTTAATTATTATATTTACATTCTCACTTGTTGTAGAAGTGCTATGCTGCTGTAAAGTTCTATTATAAAATACTCCATATAGCATATATTAAATATAGAAAGTAATGTGTCTTTTTAACAAATTATTTTAAATTAAATTGATTCTTTTATTGAATGTAATAATTTACATTTATAATATATTATTTATAATGAACTATTTTTTCTATAAATCAAACATTTAAACATTTCAAACATTTATTTAAAAAATTATGTACATTTTAATCTCTAAAATATTAGTAATTATTTTTAATAATGCTTAATTTTGTTTTATCCTTCATGCAACAATAAATCTTTTCTCAAAAATAAGATAGTAACTTTAAATCAATAAATTTATCAATATTTTTTCACTTTTTTATCATTTATAATTTGTATCAATCAAATGATTTTGAAGAAATTAAATTATGTAATAATCCAACAAGATTATATGAATAAACAGCATGAAGAAGAACTTCCCAGCATTCCTTATCCTTTTCGTGACATGAGTTAATCGTAAAATGAGTTGACCAGTAAATGATATTTTTCTCTCTATTTCGTCATTCAAATAGATAAATCGCTGTTAATAACGCTTATAACGCAGTTGATAGTCTAATCATATTTCCATTCAATTTTCATTCAACATTTGCTTAAGCTCTTCAATTTCAAATTTTTCTAAACGGAACATTCTCCACAAAAAGGATTAAAATCATTATTTCAAAATCTCTAATACTATTTTTATATATTTTATGCGTCATAATATCTTCCTCAAAAACGAAACAAATTATATTTGCGATTTTGACAGTATTTTTTTTCTTTTAATTGGAACGTGAAAAGAATATAATATCTCATATACTGCTTTTCAAGTATCATCATGTTTACTAATGTTTCGATATACATTCTCTGTTCTGCTAATTTATATTTTTCAAATATTTATATTTATATTTTTTAAATGTTAAAGTTAGCAAAATTCAAAAAATTCCAAATTCCAAAAGAGCAGAAAAATATTTAAATTTTAAACCAGGAATTATTATTAACTAATATAAAGACATGAAACAAAATACTAAATATTATATATAACAGTGTTGCACAAAATTATGTATATGTGAAATAATTATGATAATTTATATATTTATTAATTATTTATATTTCAATATATATATATATATATATATATATATTGAAAGATAAATAATTATATATGGCAGATAAAATCATATAATACTAATTATTAATATTTAATTACAAATGTTAATATTATAAATTGTTATGAATGCTACCAATTTATATAAATTGTTTCAATTTTTCTATTGATTTTATTAATTGAAGTCCTATGATAAATGTAATAAATGGAAAACATTTATTATATTATGTGTTGAATTTATTGGATATAAATATATGATATATAAAAACATTCAATATCAAAGTAAATTACATTTAAAATTTTTTGTAAACATATAATGTATTAAAATATAAACAGAAAATTATAAATTAATTTATAGTTAATTTAACAGATATTGATGTTATTAATTTAATAAACTTAATGTGAGATGTTAATATGATACATATGCAATACGAATTTTATTTTATTTTATTTTATTTCATTTTTAATATAATGACAAAGAAAGTCTATATTTTTTATCAATTGATTATGAAAATGAAATAATATAAAATCTTTTTTCAAATAAGGCGATAGTGAATGTATTAAATATATATACATATATGTATTTGTACATTGCGCGCGCGCGCGCATGTGTGTATATGTATGTATATATATATATATATATATATATATATATATATATATGTATGTATATATTTTAATTAATTTCATAAATTCATATTTCAGTTTAATCCATTAAATTCAACGGATTGTGAAAATAACGTATGCGTGACTGAGTTACAGAAAATTTATCTTTCAAACGAAAATAGAGTATCGTTAACTCAACAGCCAGATACATTACTTCCAATGTCTTTTGAGTTTTTTAACTACACAAATTCACAATTGAATTTATTATTTAATACGCCAAATGAGGAATTTAAAAGATTTTTTGGTAAGTATTGCTATTGTATGCTATTGTATACTTATTATATGTAAATAATGTATAAACTTGTTTCCATATAACATTGTTACGATCATGTTACTCTTTTATATTGTAGCAATTATTTATTAGATTACAATATAGACTCAGGTATAGACTGTACAAAAATGTTTTGATTAGACACAACTTTAGACATAACTTTTTTTTACTTAAATATAATAAATATACAAATATAAGTTAATGAAGAATACTTCGAAACAAATATGCATTTAAGTTTAAATATGTTTCATTATAAGTTCCCTAATATATAAAAGTTTAGTATTATTCAAATTATTTCTACAAGCTATTAAAAATAAACATTATGAATAATTTCTTGATAGATTTTTTTTTCTCATCTCAAAAATTTATTACAAGCTGTCATTAATGTGACATTTAGTAATACGTATGGCAATTCGATGTTATAAAGTCTTGAAGAGTATATTGGCAAATGCCTTATAGTATTGCATCGTCAGACGGTCATTTGTGAAAATTGTTTTTTTAGTCTACATGAAATATTGATGCTTCTCATAAGGGCTTTCGTGAGTATGTTAGGATTCTTCTTCATCCTGTCAGCATATCTCTGACTCAGTCTTCTTATCTCATCTCTAACGTATGGCACGTTAAGATCATGATACAGAGCGTCAATAGTAATATACCAAGATACATCAATGGCAATTTTAAGGAATTTGTTTTGGAACCTTTGTCATATTTCTAAATTCGAATTGGAGGCCGTATCCCACAATTGAATAACGTAGACTCAAATAAGTTTGAGGATTGTCTTATACAATAACAATTTGTTTTCAGTCGACAGTTGTGATTTGCTGTCGAATAGCCAATACATTTTCTTTAGTTGAAGTCCAAGTTTTTTTCACTTGGTAGATATATGTTTTCTCCAGTTTAGTCTACGATACAGATGTAGCCCTAAAAAATATTTGACCTTCTGCTTGAGAGATTCTTTGACCATTCAGAATTACAGATAGACGCGTATCTCTACGGGAGAAGTGAATGTCATTTATACAGATTTTGTTCCGTTAGTTTTGATTCTCCATTTTTTTAGCTATCTCTGGATATGATAGAAGCTCTCTTCGCAAGAATGCTTCTTTGTGATTCTTATGAACTACAAATAGAGCTGTGTCGTCCGCCTAGTATCCGCCTTACTGTTGTGGAGCTCAGAGTGACCGAAAGATCAACAGTGTATAACAGTGTGTAAAGATAAAGTATGAGCTCTAGTACACTACCTTGAGACATTTCAGAATTAATCTGTTCTAATTGAATGACTACGTCTCCATATTTAACTCTGAAAGCTTTGTGTAATAGATAAGATCTTATGATGGCATAGAAATCAATTGGAAAGCTGTTTTTAACTTTATGAAGTCCTTAATGCCAGACCTTATCGAAAGCCTGCAAAACATCGAGGAAGATCGCTGTGCAATATCTACCTGCATCCATATCGTTGTTTATTTTTTTAACAATGCTATGTATTTGCTCTATGGTTGCATGTTTACTTCGAAAATTAAATTGATGATCGGGTGTCAGCCCTTGGCTTTCCGTTGTTATGGAAATCCTTGGGAATAGAAGTATCTCGAATAATTTCGATAGGACAGGCTAATCAGTCTATAGAATTATGCAAGTTCTGCAGATTTGCCAGGCTTCTGAATCATAATAATTTGCTATCTTTTATTGAAGTAGAAAGAAATCCCGTTTAAGGACTGCATTACACAGTTGGGGATTTCCATTTCTGGTTTCTGCAGTATTTGATTGCTTAGGAGATCGTAATCCGGTGCCTTCTTTAGATTCAGGTTTTTATTATAGCTCTCACTTCTTTGATAGTAAATGGCTTTGTAGAGGTATCCAGAGTGGCGGAAGTGGTGTCGTTAGAGAGCAACTTATTTTTTTCCTCTAGTGTAATCTTGCGCGGGCTTAGGTTTAAAAAGGAGAGATACATAACGAATATTTCAACCTTTTCATCTTCGCTTCTGGCCCAGTTCCCGTTCCCGTTCTAATAGGCGGATATTGTGTCTGCGGTTTCGATCTGTTGGTCTCTTTCCATAGGAGAGTTGTTGGTTTCCAAAGTAACGCTTAACTTACTTACATATTCTTATATACCCTGATTTCTTTCCGAGTCCAACAGGTTTCTAAGCACTTGATAGTTCGATTTAGTTTGTTTTTCATGGGCATCTACTATTTTGCTACAATTTGCAGAGCTTCCTGTTTTCTGCGACTTTTTCTTTTATTGCGGGTGAATATTGGATATTGATATCTGAATTGCTGCTGGTCGGCGTTGCACTCTAAATGATAGTACAACATTCTTAAAGCTTTCAACTGCGCGAGTAATGTTATCGTCGGTTTTTAATAGTATTGAATTATCGAATGTAATCTTTAGTAGCTCCTAAAAATAGGACCATTTTGTTTTGGCATTACAGAGAGTGCAGGATGTGCCTTTAATTATTATTTTATTATTTATTGTAAAAATAGGAGAATAATCTGAGGACAATTCGAGACAGAACTCGGTATGGAAGTAATCTTTAGGAATGCTCCTGATAATATCAAAGTCCAGCAGATGAGAGGTCCTTTTATTGTCAAATGGCTAGTAGTGATTCTCCAATAGGAGAAGGACAAGAGTGCCAGATTCATTTTCAATCGCCCCGAGCGATTCACGTTCTTGTGGGATCAATCTCTATCCCTACTATGTGTGTTGGGCATTATAATCTCCTGCGGCAATGAAGCGATTATCAAGAGTTTTGAAGAAGGTTGTGTAGTGTTCCTTTTTCATAGAGCGCTTAGATGGTGAATATATGGCTGAAATAGTGAGACAGCTATTTGATCATGATGTTAGTAGTCTTCAAAAATTCTCTTTGGTACTTACCGATTTCATAATGTCTAATATCGTTTCTTATGATAAAAGCAATTTCTCCATGAGCTTTATCGTCAGGATGCATTGTATGATACAATACATACCTAGAAATACGGCAATAGCTCTTGTTCATGAAATGTGTTTCAGAAACAAGTAAAATGTTATGTCTATGTTCTAACTAAAAACAAAGGTTTTAATTTTTTGCAAATGTTTAGCTAGTCTATTGGCATTCCAAGTTGTAATTTTGAGTGGCTTGAATGTTACGTTATTTTGGTGATAGCGTTGCTAGGCTGCTAAACTTTTCGATAAACTAATTTTTCGATAAACTAATTCATCACATGCTGGAGTTTCTATGACGTCTGCTACATATTGACCGAGAATGCCATTTTTGCCTATCTTTCTTGATTATCCTGACTTATAATTGGTTGTCTACTTTCAATTCTTGTGACTGAAGCATAGGATTTTCTTAATTGCACTATTTCATGCTTGCAGGTTCGGTTCGTGGCTGTGATTTAAATATTACCATTTTTGTCCGTAATGGAGGGAAAAGATTCTTTTGGAGATCCTTATAGATTATACAACCTTGTAATTGGCTGGATAGTTGCCTTCGCAAAGCATGTATTTGACATCTTTAGATTTCTTCCTATGTGTGCAGTTAATAATTGCGTAGTCTTCTGCGCATTGACGCATCTTGCTTTATCATAGCAAAAACTTTTTGTATGGCCATATCGCTGACAATTAATATTATAGTATAAACGGAAAAGAACCGATTATCGATAGCGGCATTATCAAAAGCTTCTATAATCGAAGAAGCCGACGCGCACGTGTGTGTGTTTGGATGAGAACAAAGGACAACCGCGAAAGAAACCGTTGACACTCGCATTGACGTGATTCGTCCGAACCGAATAATCATATGTGACGATCTGCCGATGAGCCTGAAGTGGGACGCCGCCTTTTAATATATAAAGGGCGAGAGGCAGGGCACAAGAGACAGACAGACGAACGACAAACAAACGACAAACAAGCGACAAACAAACGAGGGACAGACGAATAGAAGGTGCGAGTCAACGGTGCGTGACTCCAAAGAGTGGCAGAAGAGTCTCGACCGACGAAGCTACAGGATCAATCGGCCTATCGATAAAGGTTATCGGTATCGGTGTGAAACAGAATAAAGAGCCTTGTTACTTGTTGTTCCATCAACCTGGCGTCATAAACCCATTCATTTAACATTCAACATCACGTAAGGAATATATAATCCCACTATATTCTTTACAATATATTAAGGAATCTCACGTATTGGATAGTGATACAAATTTTACTCTGTATTGGAGAAGTGATATCGTAGATGTCCTTATTATTGTTTTCCGGTTTCAGCTCGATATAAATAAATATGAAGGGCTTTTTAATATTTTGCTTCTTAATGTTCCAAATATTAGTAGTATATCCTAGATTTTAAATTTCTTTTTTGATAGCATCCAGATTCGCTATTGCTGGATATGTTTGAGGACCATTCTAAAATACTTTCTTGGTTCGGCTTGTAAATGTGAAATTTCGTGTTTTTACTTTTAAGCTCTTTCATATTATTTATATATGCGATAGAGCTTTTTGGTTGAATCTTAATTTGCTCATTTATGATCTTTATTTCGTATTCATCAACGGCGACTTCCTTTAATAATTGTGAGAACGACGACAAATTATCGACTCTAGCGATAAATATGGGTGGAGAGTTAGTTATCTTTCCTCTTCTAGAGTTAGTGCTCGCATCGTCGAGTTCCTCCTCATGTCCCTTGAAGGAGTTAGCAGTAGACACAAGTTTGTTTAGCTGGTATCTGTTCACTTTTAGTTTACGAGATTTTGACATTTTAAAACATTCCGATTTCTCTTTTTAACTAACTTCTTTCCACGAAGTGAACTCATTTGTCTTTTACATATTGTATGTGATTTGTTTTACGGTGCCAGTGTCCCTCGCACTATTCATCAGGCTTCGTTTAGTTATCGATTCCAGCGATCTTTTTCTGGTATACGTATAGCCTTGAAGCAGAATTTGTTGTTTCATAGACTTCTTGAGAACTCTCTTGTTAAGTTGCTTTTCTTGTCTTGATATGTCAGTTTGTATTTTATTATGGATAATAGTATCCGATTTTATTAGTATTAATATTAGTATTAGTTACGCATTCAGCCTCCAATATGCCTATTAAAGGAAGTCGCCGTTGATGAATACGAAATAAAGATCATAAATGAGCAAATTAAGATTCAACCAAACGTTTCTCGTCCCGTGATCATAAAATTCCTGTCTTCCTGTAATGTTTTATTTCTGTTTTCTGCCTGTTTCATGCGTTCTATAGAAGTCTTTCGGCGTTTTGGGTTCAAATTTATATAATGATATGCCAATAGTAAAGTCTTGCTTCTCAGCGTGGCATTCCATTGAGAGCATTGAACGACTGCCTGTTGGCTGTCGAGTGAAGCTCATTCGCACGCTCCTCTCCTCGACGGATATTGAGCGTTCGGTTCCCTGGTCCGTGTTTTCTTCTTTGTTGTGCTCCAATTATCGATACTGGAGGATATCAACAGTTCGTTTACGCTCTCATCAGCTCAACGCTGACGCTAGACGCTAGACGCAAATGCGGCAGGCGCTCCGATCTGACCGGCCGTAGAGGTTAGCCACATACGACGCGTTTTCACGGCTCAGTCTCCAATTTGGCCAATGTAACAGATATCACAACTGGTTCACGAGGTTTAACACTCTCCATTTCATTGGCATACAGCCAGTGTAACGTAGAATTCAAACAATAATGCAGACAACAGATTGCACGATGCGCGCACATATAGCGTCACATCGCGACTATGAAGTATAATTTGAGAAACGTTGCATTTAAACTCGAAGTTGATTACATAAAAAGAAGGTAATATAATTACGATCGCGGTAAAGATTTGTAGTGAACAATTTCGAGGCCAAAGAGTGAGAGAGTGACTGAGCCAAGCGCACGTTCTTATGTACTCGGAGGGAAGCCTCTGGGTGGAGATATTGCTCAGAGTGGGAAAAGGCCCCCATATTCACGGGGTTTTGCTTGGAATGAGGCTTATCCATGCGTCCGATTTGGAGTCGAAGTTGGGGCAATACTCTTACATGTTTAATTTAGAAGAAAATGGAGACAAAGTAAAGATGGATGGGCGCTTGGATGAGATGCTGACTTATGCGGATGAAGACAGATGTAACACTACATACTATAATGCTCATATTATTGCAAATAATTCTCTTTTTCAGTGAATTCACTACTTAATGAATGTATATCCATTGACGTATTGCCAATAAAAACTTGTCTAAAATGATGCAATTTTAGTATTTTTGATGTTCATAATTACAACAAGATTGAAGTAAATGTTATTATAATGTAATCTAAATATTCTTTTCTTTTTCTTCTTTTTTCTTTCTTCTCAAGAAAGCCATCATTGAAAAATTATTAAAAGAATCTTATCGTTTCAATGAAATCTTGGTTGTCCTATTTACCTATACTTTTATTATTAAAGGCACAGCGTATTATTCAGATATTTTTGTCTGAAGAAAAAGAGTAATAAAATTTCTTTTTAGTGTATCTTTATATATATGTGTGTGTGTGTGTGTGTGTGTGTGTGTGTGTGTGTGTGTGTGTGTGTGTATCTAGATATAGGCAAGTGCTGTGTATTCGTTTCCAATTTCTATCGATGTCTATTTGTGGCATCCTCAATCATGAGCCCATGATTTTCCAGGGCCTGTCCTTCCGCGATTTGTGCGGTTTTCCTTGTTTCTTTTTCCCTGATGGTATCCAAATAGCTTATAGAGGAGCCTCCCCTGCTACATTCTCATTAGATAGACAAATCATTTGAATTCTCTTATTTCAATTCTTTTCAATATTGTTTATTATGCACGGCTTTCTCCCTAATCATATCATTTCTCTATCCCGTCTAAATGTTCCCTTAGATCGTCGTAGATAGTTCATCTTCAAGGTATTAAGTTTCGTTTTCATTTCCATATATTTATGTTTATCTATAGCTTATTGCCATAACAACATAGACTTCACCATAGATCTTTTTTTGTGTTCTTTAATCTGATATGCCTCTAGATATGCCTCTGTCTCATCATATCGAATTCAGGCACAACTTTTCGATCCTGCTCAATGCGATTCTTTATCTCTCGCGTTCCAATTCCTTCCTTCTTAGTAACTCAGGTATTTTAAATGGCTCACTTGTCTCACCTGTTCATTGGATCTTGAACTAAACTTGTGCTAAAATTTACCGCCAAGCACTGTTTTGAACATACTGATTGTGAATTAAGTATGATAGTGCATGCTCAATCGCTTAAGTATAAACTCCATGTCGAACGCGTTCTATGCAAACACTATCTGATTATCCACAAAATTCAAGATGTAAATGTAAAACTCATCAATGGAAATTCCTACGCCATCACAACTTCTCCGCCATTCCTTCAGCACTTTCTCTAGGTTGATATTGAACAACAGTGGAGAAAATCTGCAGTCTTATCATAGATCTTTCGAAGGGCACATGGGTTGAGCCTATTTCCTTGTTTCATATACGCTCAATTATCCACATATAATTCCGGTATGATTCCTATGAGGCGATTATCGATATTATACTCTAAAATTTGCTACATTCAATTCCTGGGAACCGAATTATAACCTTTCTCCATATCAATGAAGATCATGTGTGTTTGCTCTCCTCTTCTCTTATTGTTCTGCTGAGAATTTCGTTATTTGCTAGACGATAAACAGGCCATTCTCAACTTTAATTGAAATCATTTTGATCTTCGCTAATAATGTACTTTAAGACTTTTTGCAATTTATTGATAATCTTGGCAGACAATTTACTGAGTGTACTATTGACATTGATATCTCTATAATTTCCGATTTTCTACTTCCTTTTTTATATAATGATGTCACATACGATTCTTTCCACTGTTTTAATTTCATTTTGTCGCAGACAACTATCAATTAGTTGAAACAGATACCTATTCAAATATTCTTCTCTACATTTTACCAGATGCGGTACTATTCGTCCGGGTTCAAAAGATCTTCCATTTTTCATAGTCTTAATCCCATGCCTTAATTCTTCGATAATAATTTGGAGGTTCTCATTTGATTGAGATCTCTCCTTATAGATATTCTGTAGGATTTCAGCAAATGCCGATCTATTCTCAACAAGAAGAGAATTGTAATGACATGACATTCCCTCATGGTGATTAGATACAGTGCAGAATATTGAAAATCATTCCGTAAATTCTTTAAAAGGTATCACATTTCTGTCGATCGTGAACCATATTGTCCACTTCTTTACATTTCACTTCTCACATTTTATTTTTCGTCTCTTTGACTCTTTCTTTCACTATTGGCTCTTTTATAACGCTTTCTATGCTCTTTTATAACGCTTTCTATGCTCTGCATTTTTGGTCATAAAGCATTTGTTGAGTATTGTATGCTCTTTTTACTATGAAGGATTTAATATTATCTACTTCTCCACCACTCTTTTCTCCTTTCCATTTGTGTATTATCCAGAATTTCATTTGCTGCTTTATGAATTGCATTTGTTATTTGTAGGTAGCTTTGTTTCACCTCTTCAGTAGGCTCTATAGATTCCACGTATCTATTAAACCTTCGCTGATAAAAATCCTTTATATTTTCCTATTGTAAGAGGAACAATTTATATCAAGGCCATTATACAATTTTTTTGTCTGACTAGGATCCTTAACCGTGGAGATTATTTCAGCAGGAAGGTATGACTTACCACTGCATAGTTTTCTGATTCACAGTTTAACCTTCGTTTACTTCCCCTTTACCTTGGCATTCTATATTTAAACGCTATTCTTTGTTTGGTTATGATATAGTCAATAATAGATTTCTGACTCAACGATGGTTTTTCCTATGTATACCTATGTATGTTCTTATGTTCAAAGAACATATTTTCGTGCTGCTTGCATGCATTAATAAACCTATCTTTACTACCATTCACCGTAGTTTCATCTTTCAAATCTTCCAACTATTTCGTCCAGGTTTCCACGCCCCATTCTGATGTTTAGATCTCCTACTAGTATAAGTTGTTGTCGGTATTTTATTTGGTTCAATTGTTGATCCAACATTTCGTATAACACCTCATCTGCGCAGTCGAGTCGTCGGTTGACGCCAAAACATTCCTACTCTAGATTCTTAGATCTAATCATAAATACCTTTTATTGACATATTGTATATCCTGAATGCCCTTAACCAACTTTTTCTGTATAAGTATTGACAATGTCTGTCTTTGCTCTTTCGGATTTCTCAACTCTCAACAGCATAAACTAGCTTCATACAGTATCATGACCTTTTCTTTTGGTTTCAATGAGACAGATGATATCCCTTCCCCAATGGTGTTCACTTCTTCAATAACTTGTAGTTTTCTCGATAAACCCTGTACATTTCAGATTTCGAAAATCATTCTCTAGTTTCTCTAGTTTTGTTCATCATCGATGAAAACATCCTTGTTTCTAAAGCTCCTTATTAGAATTTTCAGCAAGTAATTGTTTTATAAGGTGGTAGAGAGCTAATCTTCCGTCTATACCTCTAGAAAATGCTTTTAATCTGGTTCTTCATCTTTAGTCTGTTCGGCAAGGGAGGCTCTATCAGTAGCTCCGCTATCGTCAACATAACCCTCAGGATTCTAAGGACTCACAAGTTCCTCCAACCAATACATATTTTCGATAAAGTCAAACACTTTAATAAGAGGAAACACTTCGGAAGAGATATTCTTCAATTCTGATATATAATTTCGAGAATTATTTCTTATTTTACCAAATTCATTGCAAAAATTATTTGTTAAAAATAAGATAATTTGAAAATAATTTTCGAATCATTTCTTAATAGCGCAAGAATATATTTTTAACACAAATTTACAACGATTATAAAAATAATTTTTAAATAAGTTTTTAAATAAGTAAGAAACAGTTTTTTAGAAGAATTTAAAATAATTAAAACAGAGAATGATTTTATTAATAAAATTTAAAGATTATATGAATGAAATGATAATTATATATATATATATATCGCCCGATTTTTCTTCGCATTTATCTTATATTCTCTTATGTATTATCTTTAGGAAAGCTTTGAGTACATGACTCATTAAGCTGATAAGCCGGTATTTTTCATATGCTTCAGTATTGGATTTCGTTCGTATAGTGGCAAAGATAGAGGTTAATCAATCAATAAGAATGTTATCGATGTCATAGATAGCATTAAATACTTGACTAGAGGTTTTTAGTGTTGACTAGCTTGAGCACAATCACGTGTATGTTGACTTCTCTTAGTGCTTTTCTGATTTTAAATGTCGAATAGATCTCGGATATATTCTTCCCATATTCTATAGATATTCTATAGAGGATTTATTAAAATAATGTTATTTTTTATAGTTTTTGAGATGTTTGTCTTCTTAAAGATTTTGCTAATTTCTTTTAATATTTTGTGGAAATCGCTTTTCGTATGTAGCTCCTCAACTTTTCTACATTGACTTGAATTTTTAGCATCTCTTATTTTATGGCGAATATTCTGATGTATTAGATTGTACTTTTACTTTTACTTTTACTTTTATTTCTTTTAACAAGTTTTCTTTTTCCTTTATGTTAAATTTCAGTCATCATCCATTATTTCTATTTCCTTAGCATCATTTGAACGGGTTTGTGTTTTTGATATTCTACCATTGGTCTTCAATATTTTCTTCATGATCTTCATTATTCTTGTTATCGAGTTTAATGTTTGTTTAGTACTTGTCGTTTTTCAATATTTTACAGTTTTCTGTATCATTAAGGGATGGAATATCATGTGTCTTGCTCCTGTTTGCAATCCGTTTTCTTCTGAATTTGAATTCTTATTAGAGGATTATGATCTAATCTTATGTCTACTCCGGAGTATGCGGCCTTATTTGATGTTGTTTTGGTATCTTTCGTTTATAAACATAGTCTATATAATTATAGATTATCTATTGACTGTTTTCTTATGGCAATTTTCATGTATACAATCTGCGTAGCGAAAGATCATAGTATGTGTTTTTCATGACAAAATTCTCCTCCATGCAGAAATGAATGAGCATGTTTCTTCGGTCATTTCTATCAATATAATCATAGTTTCCTATCATTCCTTCGACCAGCTCATGTTCAATTTTAGCATGGAAATTGCGCGAAGACGATATTAATTCCATTTTTCTTGATTGTCCTTAGTTCATTGCACAATTGTTCATAGAATTGTGTAGCATCGCTATGTTGTTTATTTGCAACTGGATCAGATTTATATTTATCCAGTCAGCTGAAGTATTATTATTCTTTTAGAGTAGTCATATGTGTTTAATATATTTTTTGAGTGAATCTCTAATTAAGAATCTAATTAAGAATCCCATTTGGTGATGATGATTTATGTTATATTCATCGATGCACGAATAGTAAAACGTGATCCTGTTGTAATAGCATGATACATTATTTATCTATTTGTTTCATTGATTCCCATTATATCAACTTGTAATCTTTTCCTCTCTTCAACTGCATTGACAAGTTTGCTTGCAGCGTATAGAGTGCATATATTTCAGATTTCTATTCTGTTCCTTACCTTACTTATATCAAACTGGAAGATTCTTTTGACGATTTAATACCTGTCCGGGACTGGAGAATATTCTTTTTGATTTTTCTGCTGTAGTAAAGTTTATGTGAATATATGATTGTCCTGAGGAATAAAGTTTCCTATTTGTAGTCATTATAGGTTTCTGTTACGACGATGCTGAGAAATGCCATTTCTTTCCTCGATGTTAGAATTGTATCGTTCATGTTTTTTTACAGTGCTAGTAAAACCGGTCTAGCGTTTGACTTCCAGCCAGAATGACCTAATTTTTTTTGTCTCAATTTTCGTGTTAGAAGAGAGTGACTAAATATGTTCAATCAAGAATGTTCATATTGGATTGATGCTAGGAATCGAACTCGAATCTTCTGATTATTCGGTAATCGCTCTCGTCTCTCGGCTATCCACTCCTCGTACTTACATCTCTTTCTTCAGGTTTTTATTGCGTATGATATTAGTTTCAAGATATTTGACAGTTATGACTTGATCAATACTTTTGTATACCGTTTGCAGTGGCTTGGTGATCAGAGTGACTAGGTTCTCTGAACGGATACGGACTGAACAGATGTTATATTTTTTGACCGTCAGTTAAATATTATGCAATAATCTTTATAGATTGTCTTTATGCTCGGATATTATTACCGCTTCATCAGCGTGACAGACTACTTTTACTTCTTTATTCCTTATTCTCTATTCCTTCTTCTACCAGTATCTTTCATTTCCTTAGTAATCTCGTCCATGATGATATTGAACAATATTGAATTAGAGTTATCCTCTGATTCCAGTTGAAATTGGTATCTTCTTTATGAAGTTACTCCTTCCTTTGAGGTGCTATTATCGATATCCAATTTATTGATAATTTTCATAATATATGAATTCAGTTTCCGTTCTCTTAGCAGCTTTCATTTATGAATCTTACCCTGTCGAATAGAATTAGAAATAAAATAATAAATTGAATATATTCACAAGACTTCATTGAAATCATGGATTAAAGACTGTAGGATTCCCTTTATGTATATCTTATTAATAAACAAAACTCGGCACTTTCTCTTATAATTTCAATAGTTAATGATGTTATATTTACTTAGGTAGCGAAATATATATAGGGAATATAGCGACTGATATTCCTTTATTGATGTTGAATGTTGAATAAATGGGTTTTCGACGCCAGGTTGATGGAGCAACAAGTAACAAACACTATTCTGTTTCCGATACAACCTTTCTCTATAGGCCGACTGACTCTGCAGCTCGAGACTCTTTGACCACTCTCTGATACGCACCGTACTTCCTCGCACCCTCTGTTCGTCTGTCCCTCGTCTGTCCCTCATCCCTCGTTCGTTCGTTGTCTGTGTCCTGTGTCCTTACTATTCTTACTCTCCTTCTTCTATTGTCTATATCGTCTACATCATCTACTGTTCGTCCGTATTCTGTTCTTCTGTATCCTGTCTCTATATCTTCTGTCTGTCGTCCTTTATATACTAAAAAGCGGCGTCCCACTTCAGGATTATCGGCCAATTATTATTCGGTCCGGACCAATCACATCGTCCCACGCGCCAAGAGTTTTCTTCGCAATTGTCCTTTGTCCTAGACGCGACTTTCTAAACACATGTTCGCGCGTATCGGCATCTTCGACCATAAATCCTGACCGCACTTGATACCACACATACCCCGGACATAAGCCAGAACACACCCCATACACATATCGTCACCAACGATCCTTTTTTCGTTTATACTATATATATTTATATCATAAAATTCATTATTTAGACGAAAAAATGACAATAAAATTTGTCCTAGTAGTATTAATACTTCTTAAAGAAAAGCGCTTCTAAAATTGGTTTAGCAATCCTAATCCAAATTTCGACTGGATATTCATCATTTCAAATTCGAATTTACACAAGTTTAAATCTTATAACTTATAGAGAAAACTAAGAAATTTATTTTTCATTTTCATATCATATACATATATACTTCATTAAAATCGTAATTAAAAATTAGCAATTTTTTACGCTAAATTAACTAAATAAATTGAACATTATTTATTAATAATTAGTTGATATTATTAATTTATACCCAGCTAATATCTATTAATATCATATTTTATCTATTAAAAAGATTTTCTATTTATCATATTTTAAAAATACATCTTTTTAAATTATATTATAATTATTAATTATTATTTGTATTTGTTGTTTTTAAATTCGTTAAATTTAAATTATAATAGGTATAAAATACTATAATATTAAAATATATTGAAATATACTTATCTATATTTTTTATTATTTGCTGATACTTTTTAATATCATAAGCTCTGTATAGGAATGTTTTGTATATAGTTTTGTATATATTATTAAGTATATATGACATACATTATTTTTCCGTTTCAATTTTTTATCATGATTGATATTTAAAACTAATATAATGAAATATTTGTTGCCGTACTTTTCTCATACTGGCGCTACTTTCTGATATCTTTTATAATATTTATGGGAATAAATGCACGCTGAATAAATGCAATCTGTATATCATCTTAACATGATCTCCATCAAGAATAATCCTCTAGTATTTTCACTGTTGATAGACATAGACTTGTAAATATTGTTAATTTTAAACAAAAACTAAAATAAAGTATAGATATTTAATGAACATTAGCATGACTTAGAGTAACTTGTTTCTTGTTCTTCGCTGAGCCTACGTAACTGAGCATATCTGGCCCATTTAATAACTGTATCGGAAATGGGATTATTATAAGATATTTATGAAACCTTGAAATCGAAATAACAAAAAGCATGGCATCAACTCCAAAGCCAAAATTATATTAACACAAATTATATTAAATTATATTAATTATTTAATTATATAATTTTAACTTTAATATTGCTTGATACTTGTTCAATTAACTTTATTGTTTATATTTTATAAATATAGAAACAACTGTTAGAAGTTTTATTTCAATTGCTATTTCCTTTTTAGATTTTCTTTTTATATTTTTTATATTTTTTAAATTTTACAGAAAAATTTCACTTGTGCAACATTGATCAGTTATATTAAATTGTGAATCCTTATTGAATAAACATTAATAAATAAATATAAATAATATCTTTGGATATATTCTTATACTGTACAATATATCGAATATATATCGAAAATTTTTTCTTTTTAGTTGCTCCAAGCGGAGATTATCTAGACAGCTTAATAAATAATATTTCATATCAAGACCCATCAGGCCCAGCTATCTCGCAGAATGAATATGAATTTATGTGTGGACCTCGTTATACGCCATCTACGTGTACGGAGCCTTGCAGTTGTACCCATGTTTATCATCTATCAAATAATGCAGTTGTGGATATAATGGTTTATGATAAACGTATGTATGATTCTTTAAAAATGGCAAATATTTACAATTTATTTTATCATCTATTTTAGTTCATAAAATTATGTTAAAAGAATATTTTAACAAAAATAAGTAAATATTATTTTCAATATATAATAATCTTTCTTTCCATCAATTTTATTTATAACTTTTCTGTCTTTTATAGATGTATATATTTTTATATCTTAATTTTAATACTATATTTTCATATTCTTTATTTGTATTTCATATTCTTTCATATTTTTTTAATACTATATCTTCATATTTTCTATTTCTATTTCATATCCTTATTTCTTTTATATTTATATGTGGATATCATTATATAACATCTACATATACGAAATCTTGGACACATATACTGATAAATATTAATATGCCAATAATTATGAAAGCTTAAGTCATATATTTCATTTTTCAAGATATGTCTTTTCTGTAAGGTTTTATATTTAAGGAAATTTTATATTCGGATGTATAAAAGAATTTTGTAATTTTATATAATAAAATATTTTGTCAAATATTTCCTTTTATAATTTAAATATTTTTTATGATAGCAAAATGTTATTTACAGACTATAGATAAATATTCTTCTAGATGTCGAATGACTTATATCATTTGCAAAATTTTTTTCTTTTTTCTTTTGTTAATATTTAATGTTTATTATAACTGTTGCTAGAACATTCAGTAATATATTTGTCCAAATGATTATGTCAAGAAAAGTATATAATCAGAGCCATATCCTTGTATAATACATAAGCGTATTCGCAATCTTGCGAGTATGTAATTTAGAAGTGTTTAACTGTGGAATGTTAATTTAGTAGATCTATAGGTCTCTTCCTTTTGAGTCTTCTCACTATTGTTCTTTATTTCATAAGATTGGTAGCAAGGTTGTTTAAATGCTCTTTTAGTCGCAATATCTTTAACAAATTCCTTGATAATTTCTTTAATAGTTAGTATCTTAAGATCATGATGGAATGTATCATTTGTGACGTACCAGGGGGCATTAATAATTATCCTAAGCACGTTTGATTGCAGTATCTCAATGTAGGAATGTGCTCCAGAGTTAAATATTGTATATCCGAATCAGTTTTAGTATAGTATATAGTATAGTAATTTTAGTATAGTAATATTTTGGTTTTCAGTCTCAGTTGTGAATTTCTGTCTAGTAGACAATTTTACTTAGTTTAAATCCTAAGTGCTTATATTTAGTGCATATATGTTTTTTCCAACTAAGTTATCTATCGAGGTGCATGCCAAAATGTCTTTGGATTGTGGAATCTAAGTTCCATTTAAATAGACAATAGGACAGATTGTGGTGCGCATGATGAATGTAATATGAATTGACTTGTTTTTATTGATTTTGATCTGTCAAAGTCTTAGCCAGTTTAAATTATTTTGAAGATATTTGGATGTTATGTTAGGATATTGTGAGTATCGCTATATCACCCGCGAATGGAGCAATGAATACATTTGTATCTGCTGGTAAATCTGCAGTGTGCAACAAATATAGAAATGGACCAAGAATACTACCTATGTGACTTCTGATTGTATTTCACTGATCTCTGTTATAACATCATGTTATTTGATGAAAAAGTGTCTTTTGAATATAACATAACTTTTGAGGATAGCATGAAATTCTTCTAGTAAATTTTATTGAATTTTAAACAGGAAGCCATTATGCTATATCTTATCAAAAGGTACTTGTGAAACGTCAAGAAACATTGCAGAGTAATATTTCTCAAAGTAATTTTATTTGTAATTCTGTGAATCTGTTCAACTATTGCATATTTGCTACGAAAGACAAATTGGTGATTAGATATTAGCCTCTTTTCTGCTATCACAGGCATTAGTTTCTGGAGAAGTAATTTTTCGAATAGTTTTGATATGATGGGTAATAAGCTTATTGGTAAGACTTTTTATTTCAATCGTTTAGTACTATATTGATTTTCGGCGACCAAAAACAGCCTTTTTCTCTGTAGGACCCATTTTCCTAGTATTAGATATTAGGTGAGGATTCTAATGAAATGTTCTGAAAATGTGCTTTTTCCTGTTTAATTCTTGTCCAGTAATCGTCTTGTTTCATAAGAGAAGAACAAGTTTGTTGCAGTTGTTTCAGTTTTTTAGTAGCTTTCCATAAAGTGTAATTAGATATTTCAGAAGGACTGAAGTTGCGCAGATATATTTATATGCTAGCCTGCCTTTTTTTCTACTTAGCAATCTTTTTAAGTCCTTAATGGCTTTGTTTAACTTTCTTTATTATCGGAGATTGATAGTGTTGCCATTATTTTCTCAGCTTACGTTTTTCCTTTAATTTTTCTCTTATCGTTATAAATGTTGAAATATTATGTTCCTTGGTAACATTAAATGGAGTTCCAAGCTGCTTGTTGAATAGTAGCATTGAAATGTTCTATTGCTTATATTATATCATTAAGTTTTTAAGAGATATTTGTGTATTTAGTATACTTTTCATTTATTAGCGGAAAAGATTCCAATTTGTTCTTTTGTTATGTAGTACGCAAGGTTGCATCTTCTTGACCACTTTATTATTGATATTAATTATAATAAGAAAATTATCGGAGGACAGCTCTTGCTTTAATTGAAAAATATGTTTTTGCTATACCTTTTATAATTCCACAGTTAATTATATCTAATTTGTCTTTTTATCAGTAGGCTAATATGTGACATGCTTTATGATATAATGTTCGGTTGTTTATTAATGATGGTTTTATGAAACACTCTACTTTAGGATTTGCTACTCTGGATTTCCAATATTGGTGTTTGGCATTATAATCACCAACAACTATAAAACCTACGGTTTAAAAAAAGTCTCAAATTGTTCGCTAACAATTATATGCTTTGAAGAACAATATATAGAAGAAATATCAATATAACGAGACCAATCCTCAATTTTTACAACTTGTAAAAAATCACTTTTAAAATTGTATGGTTCGTGATACCATATGTTGTTTTTAAATGATAATGGCAATATCATTATGTGTTGTGCCGTCTGAATATATTGTATATTGAATAAAACAGTATTTTGAAGTAATGTTTTTTTGGTAAGGTGATTCTGATATCAGCATTATATTTACATTGTTGTTAAGGATGAACATTTTTATTTTATTCATGTATTGAGATAGAGTATTAACATTCCATGCTACTTTTAAACAATTGGGTCATTATGATGTTTTAGTAATAAAAGCTGTTAATGTATTTAACATTATGTCATTCTTTCCAAGAGACGATAATCTTTAATTCAAGAATATCGTTCTTGTATAGCGTTTTGTATTGGAGTATTGTTTCATTTAATAACATTTTTCAGAGATGGGATTTTTACTGCTTGAGCATATGAATAAGTAATTTGGTTTTGTTCAGACTGCACATTGCTAGCTAATGGAGCCGGAAATTATCTTTTTCTTTAGTGCTGGAAACATGTTCTTTTGTAATTCCTTATACATTCGGCATCTCTTGTAATCTGCAGAATGATTACTATTGCATAAAACACATTTAACATCTTCAGATCTTCCTTGGACATTTGACAATAGATTTCCAGCGCACTTGACGCATCTTTCTTGCCGGAAACGAAAGTTGTTTGTATGGCCATATCGTTGGCATTTAAATCATTACGGCATTTTACATCTTGCCTGAGATTGCTTAAATTTTATTTTGTATTATAATAGAAAGTTTATATCATATATATCCTTATTATTAACTACTAGTTTTAATTCCACAAAAACATAGATAAGGATTCCTTTATAATTCTTTACCGCACGTTTCATATGTTTTTTACTGTGTGATCTTTACTATTTATATCTTGTTTTAATTCTTCTAGATTGATAGATGGATGTATATTTTTAACACATTTTAAAATTTCTTTCTTCTTTCATTTTGTAGGTATGAAAATTCGTATTTTTTGCCTATAATTCTTTAATTATTGATGTATATTTTGTAGAAGTTTTAGGTTACTTTCTGGGGATTACTTAATACTTTGATGTCGTATTCATTTTTAGCAATGCTATCTAATAAAGCCGTAAGTAGGATAATGTTTGCAATTCCATAAAAATTGGTGGAGATTTGAATATTTTGTTTTTTATCTATCTAGAAGTTGATTTGTCTATGCACATTTTGAGCAAGATTCTCAAATTGGTTTTCCAACGGTATTTGAGAACCATTACATTTCGGTTCTTATATGTGTCTGTCCCATTGGATGGATTTAAGATTATCATGAAGCCTTTTTTGTTGTTTGATTGTTTTGTTGTTTGATTAGATATTATCTTCTTCCAGTTATTAGCTGTGTTCTGTCTGTCCGTATTCATATCTGTCCGTATCATTATCTGTTCCATGGTTTAAATGGCTATTCCCTGGGGAATCTTGCTCTATCTAGAAAGAAGTACCTTAATAAAGTTTATTGAATAAGAAGTTTATCTCTGATTTGCTTTTCTTGTTGTTGATTGCTGATGGTTGTTACCGATTATTTGTCAGTATAAGCATTATCCTTTTCATTTGGCGGTGTAATTAATCTCATAACAGAAGATCGCCTGTTATGCTCATCGCCTGAAGATGAATCCTTATCAAATTGTTAGCCCTGAATCCCTGAATCCCTGAGGCTAGCCTGAGAATAGATTTTCCAGATTGATATTTAATCTGTTTAGTCTGTACCGGGATCAGGTTTATTTGGTTTCTCTATTACCTTGTTACTATGATATCTTAGATCCGTTACGCGAATTAGAAATTACAATCCGTTTCGCGGATCATCACTATCGATCGCTCCGTGCCTCAAGATTATTATGAATTTGTTCATATTCCCGCATGCGACAAATGCGTATGTACATATACATACATATATATGCAACTAGATGCAAAATAGATAGGCTCAAATCTCGCATCACACTAATGTCATTCTCTTTGCGGCGCGATATTCGGTGCGAATAAATTTCCAAAATTAATATCTAAAAAATGACTTAAATAAATGAAAAGTAATCATTTTTATCAGAGAAGAAGTAGAAACAAATGTATTCATTTATCTTTCATAATTTTGGTTAATTAATGTCTTTATTATTTTGTTAATTTCTGTTCTGAGTATTTCAAAATATCTTTGATATTTAAAATGTGCAATAAATCCATTATATCTTTATATCTGATTTTATTCCTGGTTTGATAATTTAATGAAAGCAGTTATACTAATAAAAGCAATTGAATATTATGATATATTTTTGATCTTCCTCCTTTGGATCTAAAGATTCAACGAAAAATGTAAAGAGACATAGAAATATATAAAAATAAAACAAAACATCATTATCTAAAAATATTTTATAGAATATATCATATGAAATAGTTTTCAGATACCATCTATTATATTTGTAATCAATAAATAGATTTTGCCTGGATATTTTGCATTTTTCTTGTTGTTAATTGTTCCGATGGTTGAAAAAAATTGTGTCTGCATCATTTATCCTACAATAATGAGTTCTTTTTAGAATACAGTTCCATTAATAGATTATATAAGGTTTTGATATATATCAATCCATTTCTTTTATATCCATTTTTATGAAGACAAAATCACGATTATTTAGCAAAAAGAAATGACCATATAAAAAAATTGTGATCTGTTTCAATAATTATTATCGATTGAACAATCTTCATTCATATCAGCTACTTCAATGTTACGATTTTAGTCAGAATATGCATCATTAAACTATTACATGTTTTTGAGTTATTATTTTTGCAATATGCTTTGTTAAACAGAATGTTATTTTCTGAGAATCCCTTGATATAATCTGATCCCAAATATATTTACATATTAGCATCATTATTATGAAAGTTATGAAACTTAGATTATACTCATACACATAGCTATCGAAACAATTTAATCAAAAAAAGCTATCAAAAATATTTAATGTACGAAAGTGCCGTCCATAAATTAAATGAGAATACATAATATTTTCTATTAATATTTTTTTCCTGCTATCTTTTACATATTTTTTGGCTATTTTTTTTCATTACTGAATTTTTCAATTTTTAGTTTCGGTGAATCACATTTTTAGCGTATATCTTTGCGAGAAGAACGAAAGTTCAGATTAAATTTGGTATTAAATATCTTTCTGTATATTCATTCATTTATATTTCATTATTTTCCTGATACTTCTCAACATAAAAGTAATTTTTAAGATATCTAAATTAGAATTTAAGTATTTTCGATGTGATGTATTTTTTATAATTTTAATCTTATCTTCACTTGAGTCATCTTGGTATTCGTCCGTTAAGAAAATCTATTCCTTTTTTTAAGGGTACTAGTTAATATAATCTAACGAATATTTTAAGAATATTTAAAACATCTTTTTGTTTAATTAGAGCATAGCTTTATGCTTTAATTGAATTAATAGTAGATTTTAAGTATTTATAGCTGTACTTTTTTTTCTCTTCTTTTTCAGAAATATTAGGTTCCTTTTCTTTTATTATCCATTTATGAACTACTTCACATTAAATTTTATTTTTAAATCTATCAATTTCCAAAAATTTTCAAAATTAGTTTACCTTTATTCATATTTCAACAGATTTATATACATCTTTAAATAAAGACAATTCTTGTTTCTAAAACTTTTAGCATTAATAACAAATGCAAAAAATTCAAATTCGGAATATGTATTTCTTTGCTATTTATTTAATTTTTCTGATATTATCTGCATAATTAGATTCATTTTATATTCTTTTTCCATTTTCTATTTTCTTTTTCTCTATGTCTGGAGTTTCTGAATTTACATACTTTAATGCAGAAAAGCGTTCATTTGATTTATCTTGATGATGATGTTAACAATTTTCACTTGCATTTTCTTCATTTCTTTGATTTCATGATAATATATATAAAATATAAAATAAATTCATTTCTATAGATTTTTTACTTTAGATCACTTTTATAATTATTAGCATATATAAATTGATAACTGCAATAAATGCAATTTATTTCTTACATTTGAATAAAAAATATTTATAGATAACGTCTAATGTTTTCTTCAATTATTCTTATTTCTTTTGTTCTGTTAGAAATTTTGACAATAAATTGTATAATTATAATTTCTAAAAATATTATATTACAGAAGATACTTGAAAATGTAAATTATATAGTAAACATCGTATTTGTCGTAACATATTTATCATAAAAGATATATATTTTTGCATGTAATAAAAAATGAAAAAAATTTTAATTGAAAAAATTTGAAAAAATATAAATAAGTATATATAAAGAAATTATTTATTTAATAATTTATTTTATTATAAAGTAATGATACAATAATGAAATGTTTTAATTTATAATTATAATATGTTTTATACTTTATATATGTCTTAAAATATAACAGAATTTATTAATAGGAAAATAAAACAAAAAATAATTTTTATTAAAAAAGAGATTTTGATTACATTTAAATTAAAAAATCGTATTGACTTACACAACTTTTAATAAATATTACATCTGCTTATTTAATATATTATTTTTTATTATAGAATATTTGTTACATTAATTTAAATTTTTTTTGCATGGATTCAAAATTTTTTCTGAATAAAATTTATAATAAAAATATAATTGTATCGAAAATTGATTATAAATAATAAGACAAATTTGATATGATATATTAAGAATATTTATATCATTATATTTTAAATATCATAAATATTGATGGAAAATAAAATTATTTTTAATTCTAATTGTAATTTATTTATCTAAATTTTTTATAGATATGTTTGTATAGTATCTAACTGTTTTTTAGTTTCCTCATGTTCTTCTTCAAATGTTATAAATACAATTAAATGGACTTATAAAACTACTATTATTATAAAAATTCAAACTAGCGAAAATTCGCAAATATTTCAGAACTATAATTATGATTATTATTTCTTTCTTTTAAATTTAATGTATACGTGTAACAAACAGTATTTAATAATTTTCTTATTATGTATCTATTTACATAACATATAATAGATTTATTTAATTTTTTCATTGTTGAAAGGTATCAATGTAGTTTGAGATTCATCTTCATTTTCATCCTTATGATTAAATTATGAAATATAATTTATTCATAGTTTTTTCACAGAATTTTAAAAAGTATATTTGTCATATTTGTATCAAGATCAATCCAATTTAGATTGCGATTATGGAATATGGAATATTTAATATCATAACAATATTTGTTGCATAATATAATGACGTTATATATTGGGATTGTTCTTATATCCGTGATGACTTCTTATTTTAGAAAACAATAATTATATGATTTTGAGATAACTTCCACGTTTATACATATTATGTGATTGATTTTGAACAATTAGATCTTCAGCTAATCGAAAAGAGATTTTATAATTATATCATAAATAAAAGTTTTTTCTTTATTTTGCAATGAAAATAAACGTCTGTTACATATTTTTTAAATATACTTCTTATATGCATCATTATAAATAATTGATTTTCCAAATTCTTGATTAAATTTTTTATATTTACGAAATCAAATATTTATCTATTATTTGAACAAAAATGATCGTAATTTCATTATCTTTGAATTCTTTAAATCCATTTTCTTTAAGAAATTTTATTATTTGCAAACGAGCTTAATATATGAATCGTATATTTTATTTTCATTTTGTTATTAGTAAATATATTGACTATTTAAATGATTTTCAAATTAAAAAATTAATTTTTTAAAATACACAACTGTATACGTTCTCATTTAATTGAATTCTTATTATTATAAAAATATTTTTAATCAGCTTTTAATTAGATTGTGTTTTGGATTAATTTTGTCATGTGACATGAATCTAAAAGCATTCATACTTTATAATTCATAATTATAAGCGAAAAAAATTTTATATATTAACATAATTATCAATAAGAATATTTATATCTAAAATTTGTAAGCACTAATTGAAAATATCGTTTATTTAATACAATACATATGTAATTACTTATATTTTCAAGTTTGATTCTGCAAATAATATAATGGTAATTTTTATTAATTCAGCCCATTTCGTTGCAATCATCATATGATTTTTTAAGAAATAGATCATTTCATTTAAGAAATATATACTTTTTAAATAGTTCAACATAAAAACAATCCTTCTATATTATATCCACATTTTTTAGAATTATGTTATTATCATAATTATAGAAACTAACATATTTGTGCTGCTATCCATATAATAATTTAATTTAATTTAATTAATATATAGCCATATTATTAAATATTAAACAATAGTCTTCTTTTCTGATTGACTTTAAGACATTTAAAATATATAATTAAAAACTAATCTATCAACTTGTACATCAAAACTTACGTAACAAGTACGTAAGAAGTCCAATTTTTTATAATTAATGAAGAAGATAATTTAAATATTGTCGTATGAAAATAAAATCAAAATGAAATTTTACAAATATTAGGTAAAAGGCCGAAAGTTCTAGTAAATTATAATTTATTGCCTGTTACTTCTTTATAGTTTTCGATGATTTTATAAAACATTCGTATAGTTATGCATTTTAATTCTTCAAAAATATTATTTCTTTAATATATGTAATTAATATATGGACCAGTGGAAAATTAGGACCAGTACAAAATTAACAAAGATGTGTGCATAATAGTCAGTTTAAAGTAGTGTAAATCAAAGAGAAATGTCCGCCAGCCATCAGAACCAATCGTATGGACTAACATCCATACGATTGTTACTATTCACTAATGGAATTTTTCGTCAAAGCATCGATTGCTTTTTGATACGCAAAGTGCGCATCCTATCCTCTAATGCTGTTAAAATATAAGTTCAAATTAGCACGTTTGGAAAGCTTTTCGTTCTCAATGGATCGCTATAAACCTATTCATAATATATTAAATCTTATTTCTCTAATTGAGATGTCTCAGTGTTCGCCTTACTTCTTTCCTTTCCTTTATAAAAAAGATTTCCTTACATATAACTATTGTTAAAGATTCTTATAGACGTTACTTTCTTGGAATATTCTCGATATAACAAACATAAATCCAATATGAATAACAAAGCGAATGAACGGCCCGCTATTGTTGTCGAAACAAAAAAAGGATCGCTATCGCTCGGCAGTTACCAAGCTGCGAAAAACAATGTCTTCAGTGTCCCGCGAGAAACCAGACGCAACGGTTGCATCTTGGTTGTTTAGTTAGAGCGAGTATCCAGATATTGTTAATTTGTTTGACGATTAAAGAAGGTTGTTATGTTTTTTACGACTCTCATCTTTACTGACCACACTTTTACGAACCGGCATTAAATAAATATTTTAAACGGTGTTGCACAAAACATCGAAGGCGCGTTAACAACTATATTATCAAAATGTACATTATAGAGTTAAAAAATATATTATTTTTTAAGTATTTTAAAATATGATAGATTAATAAATACAGATGTATGCATAATTGCAGTTAAATATTTTTAAAAATGGTGTTATATTTTTAAAAAATTTAATACAAAAATGAAAACATTAAATTAATTATTATACAGTAATTATTAATTATACAGTAATTAATTATTTATTAAGATACTAATAAAATAATGACTAAAGGCAAATCTTATATTCTCTGTTATACTTTCTTATACTCTCTACATCAAAACAAAATGGCCCTATTTTCAGGAATTACGACTACTCTTGACAATGCTATCTCTCTAAAAACTGACGATGATACCATTTGAGCAATCGAAAGCTTTAACCATGCTGTACAATAAGCCGCCTGACGTACAATAGGTAGCAATCTAGATATCAATATTGAATATTCATCAATAAAAGACAAACTAGCAGAAAAAAAGAAGCTTTATAAACTGTGACAAACTAACAAATACTCAGTATCGAAAACCAAATTAAATCGAGCTATCAAAACACTTAAAAACTTGTTAAACTTGGAAAGAAATTAGGAGATATAAAAATATCTAAGCAAGTTAAGCCTTATTGCTGCAATCAACTACTCTCTGCAGAAACCCATCAAGAAACTGAAACGCCTGCAGACACAATACCTATCTATCAGAAAGCAAAACGAAAGTTAGAGCAGAAATGAAGAGAAAAAGGCCGAAACATTCACTACGCATTTCTCCAAGGTTTTTAAGCCTAACCCGCGTGAGATTATTTTAGAGAAAGAAAATAAGCTACTGTCGAATGCTATTACTGCTGTTACCCTAGATATCCCTAGTTTTTCACTATTAAAGAAGTGAGAGCCATAATAAAAAATCTGAATCCACAGAAGGCGTCGGGTTACGACTAATCAAGTTCTGCAGAAACTGCCGGAATAGGAATAAAATTTATCTAAATGTAATATAATCTTCGGACGGGGCTTTTTTCCATCTCAATGGAAGGTAGTGCAAATTATGATGATACAAAAGCCCGGCACATAGAACTTATAGAGTCGTATAAATTAATCAGCTTATTATCTATTGAAATTATTTGAAAAATTTCTGTTTTCAAAGCTTTCCACAATAATAGAGAAATATAGATTGATTTCCGATCATTAATTTATTTTCCGAATTTGTAAGCACGCAACTATAGAACAGATACACAGAATTATTAAAAGAATAAACAATGATATGGAAGCAGATAGATACTGTACGGCGGTCTTCCTCTATGTTTCGCAGGCCTTCGACAAGGCATTAAAAACTACTTTACAAAATTGAAAACAGCTTCCCAATTGATCTCTATGCCGTCTTATCTATCTCACAGAACTTTTAGAGTTAAATATAGAGAAATAGTCACACGATTAATTTTTCTTCAAGGTATTAGGACTAGTGCTCGACTGACTATACACCGCAGATCTTCCGGTCGCTCTAGATTTTACAACTGCAATCTATACAGCGGACGATACAGCTATATTTAGAGCTTATAACAATCATCGTCATAAGCGTTCTTGCGATTATAAGAAAGTCTCTTCTATATCCAAAAGTGACTAAGAGATGGAGAATCAAAATTAACGGAACAAAATCAATACATATAACATTAAAGTAAAGAGACATGCCCACTAATAACTGAAGGAGAATCCCTTAAGCTGAAGATATTAAATATCTAAGATAGGATACTATACTGTAAACTGAATTGGAAAAAATATATATTCATCAAGCGAAAATAATTTGGACTTTAACTGGGAAAAATGTACTGATTCAATAAATTATAACTGTTCGTTGAAAATAAACTATTATGTAAACAAGGCAATTCTCAAACCTATTTGAGTCTATGACGTTCAATGTTGTGGGACACGGTTTCCAAGTCAAACATAAAAATATTACAAAGATTTTAAAACAAATACTTTAGAATTATCGTTAATATACCATAATACATCACCAATAACATTACATTATGATTTTAACATGTTATATGTTAGAGACGAAGAAAAAGTCAGAGATATGCTGATAGGATGAAAGAGCATCCTAACATACTCACGAAAAACTTCTCTTCAAGGCTTTATAATATCTAACTGCCATACGTATTACTAAATGTCATATTACTAAATATCGTTAATAACATCGTTACATAACTTGTAATAATGTCTAGGATGATAATAAAATAAAGAAAAAATTAAGATATTAATAAAATCATTTTATGCAATTTTATTAATTAAATAGTATTTTACAATAAATTTAAGATTATTGTGAATATAAATACTTATAAATATTTCCTTATGAAAGCATTTCTATTATATAATTGTAAAATTATAATATTATTATATTATCTCTTTATATAATCAATTGACAATTATATTATTATCTTTATAACAAACAGTATAGATTTGATATAAGCAAATTAATTTAATAAGCAGTGCTATAGGTTATATGAAGCATTTCTACCAATTTACTAATTCGCATGCAAAAGAGCAAAGCAATAGCAAGAAGGACAATAAGAATATATAAAATCTGCGATCTGTTATGATTTATGCCATTGAAATAAAAGGGAAAATGCTTACTAAGGTCAACGGAAATGAGGATCTTAAAGTACATCACATTCTACGGGACAAAATCTGATAACATTTTACGGGATAAAATTCATGACAAAGACATTCGCAATATCTGTTAGATTCAAGATATCATAAAGTGGACCAGAATCAGAGGACTAGCATGGAGAGACCATATAAACAGGCTGGACGATAACCAGTTTGTAAGAGTTGCAAGAAATAAGATAGCTTCCAAAACAATTGTATATCAAAAGTTGTATATCAACCATAGGAGAGCACACTGGATAAAATACAGGATATGGTTCTGTAGAGAAAAAGAAGAAGAAAAAACAGAAGAAACGCATGAGAAGTAGTAGAAAAAATTATATTATATTATCATTGGCTTAATTGCTGAAATATGAAATATCAAAATATTTTTATTGACTGGAAATATTTGAATAAGAAATAAAAATAAAAAATATTTGTTAGTAGTTGTTAAGCGACAATAATCATATCCTAAAAAAGAAAATAATGATGTATAATAAAAGCTAACTATTTTACTTCTAATGATGAAGTTTTATTTGTATTAATTTTTTTATTTTTTAAGGAAGTAAATTACCAAAATTATTATTTAATTTAAATATGAAATCATTTCTTAGTATATTTTTATTTTCTAATATAATAATAGTGTTTTTAAATTAGTCATATTCTCTTCTTTCCGTTTTATGTTGTTTAGATCTCATTTTTTGTTTTTTATTTCCATTTCTTATTTCAATATTATTTCTTTATTATGTATTATATGTAAAATATCTGTCTATTGATTTAAACGTTTTTCTTATAATATTTTTAAATTTTCTATTATCTTTCATAATTTTTTATTCTGCAGCAATATATTATTATAATTTGAACAATTTGAACCTGTGATATTTTAATAATTAAATAATTAATATGTGTTAACACTTATATAATTAATTTTTTCTTAAGAAAATTTATTCATACATTTCAACATCGCTGCAATTTCATGATTTCCAATCTGTTGATTAATTAAGTCTTCCATATTATTCGTATTATCTACAATAAATGCTTTTCTGTTAATTAATAACCGACTGTCATCTTATACTTTTGTTATTTACATGTGACTGTTTTCTCAATGTATGTTTTCTCAATATATATTTTTTTGTAAAATATGTTTCTATGGATTTATTGATGAATTGATTAGATATCTACGTTTTTATTGTTTATATTTGATTGTTTTTATCATACATACAACAACGTATCGACAGAAGATGTTGCATTCTATTAATTTCAAATCAGTATTCTGACTATGGCATAATCGTTGATTTCAAATGTTAACAAATCATGTGATCTTTCCGGGAATAGCTCGCGATTATAAATATTTAGCGATGCTATCATAGATATATAGTAATGCAGTAAGTTTCATGTAATAAATTGTAGTAAATTTCATTATCTTACTTATCAGAATTCAATTGTCAATGTTCATCTCGAAAATCGTTTGATGGGCCGATTAGCTCTTCGTTACCATATTTAATGAATCGCGACGCGAACTCATTATTACTTTATTATTAAAAAAACTTTGGGAAAATATTCGAAATAATCGGACTAGAAATATTGAGGGAGCAATTCAAAAGAAGATATATTGATCCAAACGAATAATAAAAATGTATTATAATATAATTCATATACTAATGCAAATCTAATGCAAATCGAACGAGATACTGTGTTTATCCTGAAAACGGAAGATGATGTGCGATTTTATATTTAATGAGAATTTTGATTCGATACTATTCAAGATTGCTTTTACGAATATTGGTTAGACGCAATAGTTACGATACTTGACTACTGACTAACACACAAAAGAGCTGAAGCAATTTATGCGTTGTCTCATATCCTTTTCATCTGCGCGCGAATGGGGTATCTTATGTAACTTAATCGTTATTTAGAGTTTAAGTGTGGTTCTTATTTGTGTGATTTGTTGAGCAGATCATAAAATGAAATAAAGAAAAAAATATTTCGAATTTTTTAGATATTCTATAAGTATTACATCGGATGTTACAAAAAATTAAGCAATCTAAAGTGAACATTAAAAGTTCATGACGTATAACGAATCCGAATCTTATTCTGTATTCTATTCTTTATATTTTATATTTGCATTAAGTATATATGTTTACATTCTATTATTTTATTTACTATTGCATGTACTATATATTTTATTGACTTTCAGTAATATAATAAAATACAATATTTTAATTCACATTTGATAATTGTTTTCTATGTTAAGAAAATTCAAACATTTCGATGTCATTATAGTTTTATAAATTCTAGTCTGACTAATTAAATTTTTTTCCAAAATAATATTATTGTTCGGATTTATAATAAATATTTTTTGTTTGTTTACTGCTATTTGTTTTGTATATTTTATTAATTTTTATTGTAAAGTATATTATATTATATTATATTATATTATAAAGTATATTATATTATATTATATTATATTATATTATATTATAAAGTATATTATAAGATAATGTATAATATTATTAATATTTTAATACATATTTGATATTTATTCAATTTTATTACCCTAATATTTAACATTTATAATAAATTTATATACACATGTTGTTCTTGTTATCTATATGTATATATTACTATTCTATTTTTAAATGTAATTTTAGATTGCCCTTTGCGTCATTACAATAATTGTTATTTATAAAATGCAAATTGCACATTCTGAATGTAGGATACAATTATTTCGCAATTATTTGTGTAATTGCAATTCAATATTTCATAATGTTTCCATTTTCATGGGATCTAAAGAATTGATTTGAAAGATGAATTATATTTTGGCATTATACTATTGATAATAGAATAGAATTATACTATTCTTAATAAATATCTATGGATATTATGCAAATAATAAAAAATATTCACAATTCATATACTTGTTCAACTTACTTATTATTATTTATATTTTTATAGCATTACTAAAATGGCCAAATAGTGACATATTTATTCTTCACAGATTTATCTTTTATTAAAGATTTTTTCCTAAATGCTTTGTAGCACTGCTACATAGAACTGCTATCATAGAAAATAAAAACTATATAAAAATTTGTTAACTCTATTAAATAAACAAGCTAATATATTTTGCATAACTAGAAAATATTTGCCTTAGCAATCTATTCTTGGATATTAGTTTTTTCTGATATCAACATCCAAATCATATCAGAGAATAAATATCAGGATTGTACGATCTCCATCAGATATTTCTGACTTCCATTTAATATATTCCTTGTTAAATAGGAACGAGCGTTTCCGATTTTTATCAAGTATATCTGACTTCTGCAATTCTGCAATTCTTCTTTTAATATATGAAGATTATCAAAAGATAATTTCACGCAGAAATATATGATTCAAAATAGTTATTGACGCTTGTACATATCTTTCGTGTATTTTCTCTCCATTACAATCAAGCATCATCATAAACATTACTATAAATCAATACTATAATCTACTATAATCGCCATATTTTCGTTAGGAATTCAAACTATCTTTCTCTCACTTTCGATATTATGATCTCTTCGGCAAGGATATAAAATAAACCAATTGGGTTGCAAACCATAAATAATGATCGCGTGATCCAGAACATTCGGAAAATGCCCGGCGAGGGAGAGTAAAACAAATGACGCATGAATCATAGTGACGTTATTCATTTTTGTTCGCTCGTCAATTGTTCAATATTCGCGTCAAGATTTATATAACATTCGCCGTAATTCTAATTCTAATTCTAATTCGTACTCTCATTTTCTAATTTTCACGATCTCATGTCTTTTACGAGTTCTTGTGTTAGCTAACGTGCTGCATATTTTCGTGCAGGAAATCAATTTAATCTTGTATGATTGTAGTACAATATATTTATATTCGTTAGTATAATTTCCTTGAGTATTTTTTCGTGAGTTTTAAGAATAGACTTCGCGCTGCGGTAGACTAATTAAGCATCCTAACGAAAACTGACATGTTTACTGACTTCTAATGAATATAATGGAAGAGTTTGTTCTGCATTTCCATCGTGAAATAGGCCGATTTTGATCACCGACTATTCCCAGGAAAAATTATACAATTTGTTAAATCTGAAAACAGCGATCAAGTCTCATGCTCATGGTCCGAATATTAGCAATTGTGATAAGAATGTAATAATCGCGCATCTAAACTCATTGCATGTGTTCGCATATTTAGGGTACTTTTGTATTTCAGTAAATAATTTATATAGAAACATAAGATGTATAGAAATTTCTAATTAAAATTAGATTATTTACATATCATGATTCTCTCAAGCAAATTTTACTATTGGATATCCAGCACGCATCTCGATCTCCAAACCAACTACAAAAAGATATTATACTTTATACATTATAAAAAGTATTACAATATTATAAGGGATAATTATTAATTTAGTAGAAAGTTCTGATTCAGAGAATCTAAAATTGAAATTTCTTCAAGAATTTTATTTTTAATAAAAACACAGAGAAATGTAATATGAGTTATATTCATTGTATCAAAATTATATTTATTAATATTTTCAATATGAATTTATTATTTGAATGAATTTTTTTATATTGAGGATTAAAATTATTTTATATTAAGTATTAAACTAATCTAAGTTATTTTTATATACTTATCTGCTAATAACGAAAGGGATTTTTAAAACATCTATCTAAAAAATCAAAGTTGGATTCGATTAGATACTTGATTTTCGTTTTTCATTTAATTTACATAAAAGGATAAAGAAATATATAATAATAGAAGAAATAAATAAATAATAATTTCTTCATTTATTTATTTAATAATACAATAAAGTTTATTAATTTTAACTATACAAATTCTTTAACTAAAATCTAAATAATTGCAAAAAAATAAAAAATTCTTTGATTAATTGTTTCAGTTTTCAAATATTAAGAAAATTATTTGCTTCGCAATACGAAATTTCAAAAAATTTTTAAGCATTATGCAAGTAAAATAGTTCATCCATAATACAGAACTATTTTTTGTTTATGCTATATTACAGTTTAAGGAATTGAATTTGCTGCTACAAAAAATGTAGATTTTTTTATGGAATAACTTTTGAACAATGAGAGATATCGAAAAATATTTCAATAGAAATTATATTATATCTCTTTTTTATATCTACAAATACAATGAAGTTACAATTGAACTCGTAGTTGGTGTACTATCCAAACCAGTTAAAGTAGTTGATTTTATAAAAGAAAGAAGTAAAATTTTCGATCATTTAGAGAAAAACGATCATTTAAATATGTTTGAAATTCGGATTTTGAAAAATTTTATGCAACCGTTTTCAAATAATGTAATCCCACAAGAAAAAGATATCAATCGCGTAGTGAAATTGCAATTATTAATCCATAATTAGATTTATTTGTTTAAATTAAAAAATCTTTATTAATATGTTTGGTTTAAAAGTGAATATTCACGTAGAAATACATAACTGAAGAATTTGAAAATCTTATAAATTTCTGTTACTTCAGAAATGAAAATATAATATATATGTAAAAGCATTTCTAAAATGGCCGTTTTTATACGCTGTATGGTATGATAAGTACTCCTATTTTAAACATAAATCTAAAATTATTATAGCAATTACAATACGCAATTTTATCTATTATTTTATATTAATATAATCCTTCCATTAGTATAATTAGAATACTAGTAAAAGTAAAGTATGTAGAAAAAGTGAACGTTTATATTTTATCAGAATTAATCACAATTAATCAAAATTAATTCTTTCATTCGCTCAAAATAGATACAAACTATTTTTCTTAAATAAATAAAGATTTATAATTATTCATAATTAAAATTTAGATTATTATATCATTACAAATTATTTTATTATTATGAATATACGAATGATTAGAAGTCAAATATATTTGCATTATATAAATTGAAAAATTCGATAAAATTATCGGCATGATTTTGCGTTAACGTTGTTTAATATTACAATTTTATGAAATAATTTATTTTTCATGTTTACAAAATAATCTAACAAAAAAAGTACACATGTAATATATATATATATATGTGTTGTTATATATAACATATACTATTGATTACTTTTATTGGCTCATTTTGGCTTTCATGTCGTAAATATATATTTTTCAAATTATTGAAAACTATGTAAAATTTATATTAATAATAATTTAAAAAATAATATAATAATGTAGGATATGGGAAAAGAACCGTTAGTAACGGTATTTGTTGTAATGCTTGTAAGAAAAGGAAACGTTAAAAAGGTAGGAACAATTAGTCAAGGTGCACGTAGATTAGAAAGTTGTACCCAGGTCAAAGGTCAGGTAGGCAACCCCTGGCGTAGGGATGATATGACCGAATCGAATTGATGTGTAACGATTGGCCGATGACCCGGAGGTGAGACACCGCTTCTGGTATATAAAGGACGAACAGAGGAGCAGACAGACAGACGCAGACAGACGGACGACGACAGACGACAGACAGACGCAGACAGACGAACGACGACAGACGACAGACGTAGAAGAGACGAAGGACAGACGAACAGAAGAGCAGACGTAAAAGAGAAGATGCGAGCCAACGATGCGTACCAGGGAGCGGTAAGAGAGTCTCAAACGGCGAAGCTTTAGAGTCAATCGGCCTATCGGCAAGAGTTGTACCTGTGAAACAGAATAAAGAGTCTCTCTACTTCTTGTTCCATCAACCTAGCGTCGAAACCCATTCATTTAACATCCAGTATCGCGTAGGAATATATAAACCCCGCTGTATCCCCTATTTGGGGACTCTTGCGGGATCATTTATATCCGTTCCTACAATAATATATTATATACTAATAATAATAATATATTATAATATATAATTTTAGAAATGTGATATATATATAAATGTAGTATAGAAGAAAGGGATTGTCGGTGGCGGCATGTTCGGGATGTATGGTGGCATGTGTCCGGAGGTGTGGTGTCATGTGTTCGGAGTGTATGGTCGAAGAGGCCGATGCGCGCGGGTATGTGTTTGGAAGAGCTGTGTCCAGAACAAAGGACAATTACGAAGGAAATCCTTGACAAGCGTGGGACGACGTGATTCGTCCAGATCGAATGATGATATGTAGTGATTGGCCAACAATCCAGAAACGTAACACCGCTTTTGAGTATATAAAGGGCGAGAGTAAGACAGATGGAAGACAGACGGACAGAGGTTGCGAGAGACAGTGTGTACCATAGAATAATCGAAGAGTCTCAAGTGGCGAAGCTATAAAGTTAGCTAGCCCATCGAGAAATATTGTATCTTTGCGAAGAAGAATAAAGAGTCTTTTTACTTATTGTTCCATCAATCTGAGGCATCAAAAACCCATCACATTTAATAATTCCATCAGGATAGAAATATCCCTACATAAATATATATATTTGTAGGAACATATAATATACGTACTTATTGTATAAAATAGGACATATAATAAGATCTAAGACCAATTAGGCGCGATTCACTCTTTTCGGACTTTCGTACAATCAATCGCTCGCTCTCTAGACTCTAGCTCCGTTCGCTAATGTCTCTTCTCGACAACTGTTTATTCTTAACTCAACTCTGTTGTGCTCTGCGTTCAATTCAACTCATAGCTATTCGCAGCTTTCGGTTCGTTATTCTTAGCTCGGAATTCCTCGCAGTTTTCGCAATTCGCTCGTTTTGACGCGATTCCCGTGCTCTTCGATTCTTCTAAGGTAACTCTCCCGCGCGTAATGTGCTTAGCTTTAAGACATGATCGCGTGGAAGCAACCTCCAGAATACTGGTATCGGCCAATCGCTGCATATCTCTATCTAATCCAAATTAATTACGTCATCCTGTAAACCTTTGAGTGAGGCTTTTTCCGCGATTGCCCTTTGTTCTCGACGCGATACGTCCCTGACATACGCGCACACACATATACGTACATGCAACTAGCCGATCTATATTTTTGATACGTATCGAAACAAACAATCTCAAGATCTTTTTCCTTTTATTCTACATAATAATAGTAATATATAATAATAATAAGCTATAATATATTATAATATATTATAATATAAATAATATATAATATATATAATATATATAATAATTTTATATATAATAATATATATAATATATATAATAATTTAAATAATAATTTAAAATTTTGTTTTATGATATTATTTTAATAATTAATGCTAAAACAGAATACAAATTCCATTTCTTAATTAAAAAATGAAAACATTTCTTTTTATTTTAATTTTAAATAGATTATTACTTATTTATTATTTATTAACTGTTAATCTGAAAAATATGATTGAGAAAAGTTAATTATGATGTATGAAAATAAATTAATAAATTAAAGGAAAAGTATTTTTGCAATTAATGAAATACAGAAACTTAGTTTTAAGACTTGATGGTAGAAGTAACTCAAAGATATAAATATTTTGATATGCAATTTTGTGCACGAAAATATAAAAAATATTTTTTAAACTCTTTTCTTATTTTTTATCGTTCGGGGATTATCTCTGAAAAAAATTATTTTTTTCAAGGAATGATTTTACTCTATTATATGATACTCTCAAACTGTTATATGACACAAACGAAAAATATTTCTGTCTTACGATAGAACTATTTTTCTTCTATTTCATTTGCGCTATTACTCTATTTGCACACAAAATGTCAGCATTTTCTAAAGTTTCGGATTTAACTTTCTTCGCAAATTTACGAAACAATGAAATGATGCACACAAAAAGAATATAAAATAAAAATAGATAAAAACAAAGCTATCATAAATTTGTTTTATCGTTACAAAAAACATATCTTATATATTATATACTCCAATATTCTCAATAGAAAAATAAAATAAGAAATATTATTCATGCTTAAATTTTATAAGGATATAACAAGTTTTTCAAATTGTTTTACAAGATTCTTTATTAACATATATGCTATTTATTCTGTTTATGTGCATATATTTTTTGTGATATATATCATAAATAAAATTCCGCATCTATATCCTTTTTTGAGGAAATCTTCCACAGTCTGAAGTGATCCCGAAAGAGATGGAATTCAACTTTCTACCAATCTCAAAAAACTCAAGAAGGGGTTCCCATTAAAAATCCTTTTAAATACGGTTCTTTCGATGTAGGAAGAAGCCGTGAAACGCTATCAGCAACTATACAACCCCTTCTCCGCGGAATTTCTCTAATGAGACTCAGTTAGGCAGATCAGGCTTTCGATATCATAAATTTGATAAGGACTATATATGATTAAGAAAGTTGATCAAACTATCCAAACTCCTCAGTTCGAAAAAGAAAGTGATGACAGCAAGATACATGTTGGGAAAGATTAATCTTTTCTCTAGTCCTTTTCTCTCTTGAAGTTCACAGAAAATGTTCCGTAGAACTATGCCATGCAAGCGGGGACTCGATCTGATTGTTATTAGCCACAACCACAACCGTTACTGAGACCCGTTATCCTGTATCAACCCTTTATTGAATGGATGTGGCCTGCAGAATCCTCCGAGAAGGATATAAAGAACATGTGGAACAGCTTGCGAAAAATCCTAAAATCTTTTAGGATTTAGTTTACAAAATGCAGCTTACGCGATTTGGGCAATCTTTCCAAACTTTCTTTTCATTGTTAAAACAACAGTAGATTAACTAGATTGAAGCATCATTAATGTATATGCCTTAGCCTACAAGCTAAACATCGGAAACATCAAAGCGATCTACCTTTCCATCTAGGCAGATATCCAGCTTAAGTACAGTTTTCCAATCTCATTTCCTCATCTCCGAACATTAAGTTCAGATAGAATCCAGTTTTCAGCAAGAGAAGCGGATTTTCTCGATGTGATTACATTCACATCACAATTTCCCCGATAATTTCATTAACTCGATAGAATCCACATTGATGGAATCCATTGATGAGGAAATCCGTTCTCTGCGTGGATTGAGATATCTGTATAGCTGAATTACTTTTGAATAGCTCTCTCATTTATTGTTATATTCCAGCAAACAAAGACCGTAAACACGCATCGAATGTGAGTCTCGGATCTTTTCGTTTGACGCGAATGCAAACGTTTTAGGCTGGATTATTAATCTCAAAGAATGTCCGCGAAGTGGGAAGATTTTCTAAAATATGAAGTTGTGTGACGTATGAGAAGTCACAAATTTAAATTATACGACGGTCGCAAAAATTAAAATATAATATTAAATGTAATATTGCAACCGCGATATTCGGTGAGCGCCAGGATGTCTGGATGCTACGGTATTGGTAGATTTGTCTTGCAGAAACAAGATAAATGGCACGTGGTAATGAGGCATGTGATTAAAGTGCCATGTATTCGGAATTATATAAAAACACATGCTGAATGTAACATATGTATAAACGATACCATAAAGGAAAAATGTAATGTACTCAATTTCAAAATCATGAAATATATTTTGAGAAAAATCGTATTTAAACTTGAAGTTGATTACACAATGGAAAAAAAATTATGTAATTGCGATAGGAGTGCGTGGTAACTTGGTCATGTGATTGAACAAAAAAATTAGAATCAGAAACAAGAGAGAATATCTGATCTAAGCGCATCTTATATATCCAGAAGAATGCATTCGGTTGGAGATACTACTCAGAATGAGAGATATCTCCAGGAAGAAACTTTTCTTGGTGGAGGAGCTTTCCCATGCGCCCCTTGAGGCCGGATGTTGAAGTCAGAATAAGGGCAGTACTGCCTCATGTTTAACGTAAAGAAAATGGAAGCGAGAAATAAAAACGGTGGGGCAGCTGAAATGTTACTTATACAGACGAAGACGGACGTAACATCGCATAGGCATTATTTAGTTTCTGCACCAGAAATCTTTATCAGTAGCTAAGAATAGACCGGCGTGTCTATGAAATCTCTCGGCTGTCAGCATGAAGAGAAACATAAGTCAGATGCAAGCCGACAAGGCATCCCTAATCATGCAATCAGGTCCCTTTTCTTTTTTCTTTGAGGAATTAAACACGCTAATACTACAAATCGACTCCTCAAAAGCATCGGAGGCGGAGAAGTATAATTTCAAATAATTGAATACATTCCATGTTAACATGCCTTCGATAAATTCGCGTAACACCGTTTAGATATTTATTTTATTTGCCGATTCGARGAAAGTGTATTCTGTAAAGATGAGAGTCGTAGAAAATACAACAATCTTCTTTAATGAAATCAAATGTACAGTTATAATATTTTAGATCGCAGCTCTAACAAAAGTGACCGTTGCCTCTGGATTCTCGCAAAACACTGACTCTTTCTCACCGCTTGGCAACGGCAGAGCGGTAACAATTCCCCTTTTCGTTTTTGTTTGTTTCGACAACAATATCGGCAGACCGTTTATTCGCTTGTTAATCATATTAGATTCATATTTGTTATATCGAGAACCTTCTGAGAAAATCATCTATTAGAATCCTAAACATGCCGCCCGCCTCGTATCCGAAACGGAGACGAAATTCTGATATACTTACTATGATAATTCAATTCGCAATATATAATGACAATAAACGAAATTCGGACAARRAAACGRATTGYTACAGTATAGAAGTGCTACARTATRRAARTATAAATGAACRTAAACGAGTACGACCTTATTTTTACGGAGCTTGGCTATTTAACGCATTATTCTCGGATGACACCGGTAATTTACAGATTTGCGTTATTAGTCGTTTATACTGCGTCTTCGCACAGTCACCACGCGGACGTGTCCATTAGCTCCGGGATGCACCTGCACTATCCGTGCTAACTCCCAGCGATGGGAAAAACTGAGGACTTCTCACTATAACCAAATCACCGACCTCAAGATCCGGATGCTGCTTGGACCACTTACTCCGAACTTGCAAGGAGTGCAAGTAGTCTTTTGACCAAGAGTGCCAAATCTGCTCCTGTAGGACTTGCACGAGCTGCCATCGGGACAGCCGATTCGTATTGATCTCCAGGACGGAGTCGTCGAGTGCAGCAACAAGCGGTCAGCTAATCAAAAAATGGCCCGGCGTTAAAGCGGACAAATCGGCTGGATCGTCGGTAAGAGGGACGATGGGTCGTGAATTCAAACAGGCCTCGATCTGACAAAGCAGCGTGGCAAATTCGGCCTTGGAAAGCGTGCGCGAACCGATGACTCGTCGCAAATGAAACTTAAGACTCTTGACTCCGGCTTCCCAGAATCCCCCAAAATGGGGCGCTGCCGGAGGAATAAAATGCCACTGCACGCCGTCATTCGTCAAGCCGGCCTGTAAGGTCGAATCCGTCCTCAATGCCTGATAGCTGGTCTGGAGTTCGCGATCGGCACCATGGAAGTTTGGGCCATTATCGCTGTACATATGAGCCGGCAAACCACGTCGGCTCACAAATCTATGGAAGGCTGCCAGGAATCCAGCGGTGGTGTAGTCTTTCACGATTTCTAAATGTATCGCCTTAGTAGCAAGGCATATAAATAATGCGATGTAATGTTTTCTCGCTCTTTGGCCCCGGCCCGCAAACGGTAGGATGCCAAACGGCCCGGCGTAATCGGCGCCGGTGTGAGAAAACGGAGCGGAGGGACTCACGCGCGGTTCCGGCAGGTTGCCCATTAGTTACATGGGGAGTCTGGCGGCTTGACGGGTGCAAATCACGCAGCGGCGTATGTGCTTCTTGACGAAGCTGCGACCGCCGATGATCCAATATTCCTCCCTTAGAGTGCGCAGCGTAAGCTGAGGGCCACCATGAAGAGTGGCTCGATGTGCCTGATCGATGAAAAGCTCCGATATGCGGTGATTCGGTAATATAATCGGGTGTTTCTCGCCGTATTCAAGGGCGGCGTTATGCAACCGTCCAAAGGCGGAGTAGTGAATCATCCCCTAGTACAGGTCTCAATGCCTTCAAGGAGCTGGGATCGGGAAACGGGATCGACTCGTTCTTATTCAGCGTGCTCCACTCCTTCGAAAAATAGGCCTTTTGGGCGAGTTGGAACCATCGATGGGCGGCGTCGCGCAACTCGGACACTTCTAGTGGGATCCCCTTCCTCGGATGCGAGCTTCTCCCTCGCCTCAAGTATCCAATAAACCTTAAAGCGTAGGCCGTTATTCGTATTAACCGTGTCCAGCTAGAATAGCGATGGGGCAATTTCCATTCACAGGTATAATGCACATGTTGTACGATGACCTTTCGCGCTTCGATAGAAATCTCTTTCGAGATCGTCTCGTCAACAGACATCGCTGGATCATGTTGTGGCTACATAGTGGAGGAGCACCTCGACCAAGCAGGGCCGTTCCACCACAAATCATGCGACAATAGCATTGATGCCGATAGCCCACGGGAGGCGCAATCGGCAGGATTTTCCTTTGACGGAACATGATGCCACGTAGCGCCCGACAGCGATGTTTGAACCTCAGAGACACGGTTCGCTACATAAGTGGTTCACTTGGATGGGTGTTGCCTTAACCACTCTAGGGTTATGGTAGAGTCTGTCCATCCATAGGTTGGGACGTTCGAGATGGATAGTGCCTGTTGCGTCCATACAAGCAAGCGGCTCAATAACACAACGGCGTTCAATTCAAGACGAGGTATGGTGATGGTTTTCACTGGCACAATCTTCGTCTTGGCACAAATCAGACTGACCTGGAAGTTAGAGTTAGATTGAACGTCTCTTAAATATACCACAGCAGCGTAGGCGCGGCTTGATGCATCCGCAAAGCCGTGCACTTTTAACGAGGAACTCTCTTTGCGCTGGCCAGTCCAGCGCGGCATAAATGCGGGAGGTCGTTCACATAGTCCTTCCATCGCTGCACCAATTCTTGTGGGATTAGCGCGTTCCAATCGTTCTTGGGCAACCAGAACTCTTGAAGCAGGATCTTTGCGGTTATGACAACAGGTGCAGCTCATCCCAGTGGATCGTAGAGCTTGGCGACGAACGACAATATCGAACGTCCAGTCGGGAAGGCCGTCACCGTTGAAGCTATCACGAAGCAGAAGACATCCTCCCGTGGCAGCCAGGAAAGTCCAACGATCTTTAGTGTTTCGTCCTTGACTAGAAAATGGTCAGTGAGCTCGTGTTGACTCGCATGTCTTCCAATAGGATCGGTGAATTGGCTGCCTACTTTCGCAACTGGAATTCTCCTCCCTTCATCAGGCCGATGAGTTGGTCCCTGGTTTCACGCAGTTCGTGGAGGCTGTCTTGGCCGAAAAGGGTGTCGTCAACGTAGATTGAATTCTCGATGATCGGAACTGCTGCCGGAAATCGGTGTCCATCATCGATCGCAAGCTGTTGGAGGACGCGTATCGCTAGGTAGGGCGCCGGAGCCAGGCCGTACGTAACGGTACGGAGTCGATAATGTTGCAGCGGAGATTCTGGCGTCGGTCGCCACAGTATCCGCTGGAATCCGCTGATATCGGCGTCCGTGGGTTCTACCAGTATCTGACGGAATATCTTGGCGATGTCCGCAGTATACACGTAGCGCCATTGAGCGATTATAGCCGGCAGATCTTGCTGCAGCTTCGGCCCGACCAAGTGGTCGTTCAGCGTTGTACCATTACGAGTCTGGCACGAGCGTTGAACACGACGCGTAATTTGGTTGTGCTACTTGATTCCTTAATCATTGCGTGATGCGGGATGTAGACAGGTTCGTACACCGGGCTTACTTTCTCGCTGACGGGCTCCATATGTCCCAGTTCAAGGTATTCGCGAAGAAAGTCATGGTATGGCCTGCTGATCTCTGGAGATTGCAGCCTACACTCCGTCCGGGCATATAAAGCAGTGGCGATCTGCAGAGAGCCGCCAATGTCGATAGGTGGACCTGCTTTGAAAGGCAGTCTCACCATGTATCTACCCTCTGTCGTGCGGGAGTGCGTAGAGACAAAGTGCTTTTCGTACTGTTCATCCTCCTCCGTGAGAGATAGCTTCTGTGGAACCTCCTCATCCTCCTAGAATTTGCGAAGCAAGAAGTTTGTGTCAGATTTGTCAATGCAAAGCGACACGTGAGCCTCGTCCAGATCGGGCTGAGCTACGCCTGCAGGGCCAGAGAGGATCCATTCAAAAACGGTCTTTTGGGCCGCGGGTAGGTTCTTTGGGCTCAGACGCAGGGATTCGTACATGAGAATCGACGTGAATAGATTTGACCCGATCAGCATGTGGATCGGGTGCTGGCTTGACGGATCCGGATCCGCTAGTTCAATACTGCGGAGATGGGGCCACGTATCGAGAGGCAGAGATCGCGGGGCCATATACGCGGTAATGTCCGGAAGCACATATGCCATCAGCGAGATCATCGGGACGAGTTTGTCGCGAGGGGACAGTCCGAGCGAAACCCTGGTTCCCACACCACCTCTCTCCATCCCGACCACGCCACTGATTGTTAGGTCGATGCGCTGTCGCTTAGTCCGCAATGTCTTACAGAGAAACTTTGAAATAAAGCTAAGAGTTGAACACTGATCCAAGAGCGCGCGAACTGGAACCCGACGACCTTCTGTGATACGAAGATCGACCCATGCTGTAGAACTCCGCGGTCCTCTCGCGGAACCTTCGGCAGCGTAGTTTGAACGTGGGCAAATATGGCATTTCCCACAACGGAGGAGGGACTCGTGACCGCTTGCAGTCCCGGATCGCCGGCACCGGACTCTCGAGCTCCTATATCCCGAGTGGTCCGGATGTAAGAGAGTGTGATGTGGGCGTCGGCAACGCGCACATCGTGATTTACTTGGACACTTCGGGGTGAAGTGACCCGATCGCAGACAATTGAAGCATACTCGCTTTTCCCTAGCAAGAGTACTGCGTTGTTCGACAGCTAATGACAGAAACCCTTCACACTTTGCCAAGCTATGCAAGCCGGAACAATTGACACAACCTTGAGTTGACGTATGATTAACAAATGAACGATTCCTATTTCGCGGTTTATCGACCACGGTACTAGTTACACTCGTAGAAGCGGAAAGCAAATGAATACAACGCAGGAAGGCGTCAAGCTCTTCGTGCGAGGGATGTTTCCTGGTGTCGCCTAGGTGCTCGTTCCATTTTGCTAGTGCTTGTGAGCCGAGTTTGTTCGTTATATTGGCCACCACGATAAGGTCCCAAGAGCTAACTTGGCATCCTAACTGCAACAAGTTTTTGAGCGCGACGTTCACGGTGTCTCGCAGTCTCTTTAACTCTGCTGCAGTTTCGAATTTTCCCTTCCGAAAGCCAATGAATGATTGAAGATTTGCATCGATTAACGCTCTTTCATCATCGTATTCCTTCAACAGGAGCTTCCACGCGTCGTTATAATTGTCCGAAGAGCCATTAAATTTATCAAGAGTCGCCGCAGCGCCGCCGATAACACTCGACGTCAAATAGTAGAATTTTGCTACATTTTTCATCGTCTTATTCGAGTGGACCATGGAGTAAAAAGTGTCACGGAATTTCTGCCATTCGGAAATTTTACCCGAAAATGTCGGGAGTGGAATACGCGGGAGGAGCGACGACGATCGCGGTTCATTACCAACGGTAAAAGCGGGATCAGGGTCGTACGCAGGATTTTCCGGTGCTACGTAACCACCGATGGCTTCCTGAAGATAGTTCGAAGCCTCGGTGTAGTCATCCTCAGCAGCGAGGAATTCATCTTGAACAAAGTACGACAGCTTCTTCTTCTCCTCAGTCGTTGCTGCACGAGAGATCCTACTGTGTAAGCGGTGAGCCTTCTCCCAAAGCTTCTGCAGATCAGATAGACGTGCCCTCGTTTTTGTAAGCGTGATATTGGCCTTTGAAAACTTCTTATAATTAGGGATGATACGYTTGATCGCATGGATGGTAGTGTTCTGCTCCTCAAGAAAGTCCTGAAGATCGTCAGCCATGATTACCGTAAAACTTTTAGATTTGTCCTAGAACTGAACAATAATTCAGTGAATCCCAGATGGATTAGCAAACTCGTGTGTATGTGATACTACGAGGAAGTACCGCTACACGCGCGATCAGCGTGTGGACTCTCGACAGCGTTCCTTGGCACTTATGGCACCGGCGTTTGTGTTGCGTGTATGCAACACAGTTACAAGACGTCGTGACATAATTCGACGACGCTGAGTGTCCTTTCTCGTGAACTCGGTACTACAACTCATCAAGCTCCGGGCTTCGTCTTCTCTCGGAGCGTGTACCTCCACGTGAACCTCACGTAAGGTTCGGGTTAGAGAAAGAAAGCGATAGTGGCACGAGCGCGGCTTCTGATCCAGCTCGTGATGATTCTTGCAACGGCACTCGGTGACAACAGCACCAGAGAARATCCTTTATATCAAACTGTCCGTTTTACAACAACGCACATGATACACTCGAATATCAATGATCCACGGATCTAGCTCGAAGGACCAAAAACAATGTTAACGCGCCTTCGATAAATTCGCGTAACACCGTTTAGATATTTATTTTATTTGCCGATTCGAGGAAAGTGTTTTCGGTAAAGATGAGAGTCGTAGAAAATACAACAATCTTCTTTAATGAAATCAAATGTACAGTTATAATATTTTAGATCGCAGCTCTAACAAAAGTGACCTCTGGATTCTCGCAAAACATTTTTCTCTTTCTCGCTGTTTGGCAACGGCAGAGTGATAACAATTCCCCTTTTCTTTTTTGTTTATTTCTACAACAATATCGGACCGTTTATTCGCTTGTTAATCGTATTAGATTCATATTTGTTATATCGAGAACCTTCTGAGAAAATCATCTATCAAAATCCTGAACATTCCATATCATCTTCAACTCCTTCTTTAGAATATTCATTTATTCTTCATTTATCCCAAATTCTCGGCCTCGAGGGGGAACAATCTTTTCCTATCAAATCTGCGACTTATACCATCATTGATAATATGCATATGCATATGCATATGCGATAATACATATGCAGAGTATTTCTGAATAAATATATATTCATCTTAATCTGCTCGCTAATAGATCTATTCATATTAGAGGTCTAGTAGCGAACAGATTCTATTTCTTGAAGTGATGCATCCTAATTCTAATAAGTGACTATTATTCAGCACTTTTATTTCTCTTTTTTATTTTGCCGTAAATAAAAGTAGATAGCAGACATCATTCCTTAAGGAAAATCGTATTTGAAGTATGATTATTTTCTTCTATACATTCAAGATAAATAATGATGCATTATTCTAATGAAAGTAAGGATATATTTCGAAGGAAATGAGCACACGATCACAATTCCAATATTGTAGTGCAATATTTATATTATGACAGCAGATGAAATCTGAAAAATAGATCGAGAGTATACATTATAATATCTATTATATAATAGATAACTTGCAACTCTTATCGCTTTTTTACAATACAATAATTTGAACATCAGTCATGTTGTTAGCAGAACATATCAAGCATATTTATCAAGAAAAGAGATTGTGTTCAAAACTGACATTCTTTGAAACTTCGAGTTACTATATTTCATTCGAACAATTAAGATACAGATTTTTTATAGTTTACCATCTTAATCATGTTTACTTATACATTTTTTTATTCAAATGTCTTGATCTGTAACTTAAGTACATAATTTTTGACTATTTTTTTCTTTATCTCTATATGTAAATTTGTGAATTCGAAAGTTGGTAAAATAAAAATCATGAGCATGTAAGAAGTTAGCGAATTATTAAGTTATGAATATCTCACATATTTATTAATAACCAAATATATGGTTATTAATGGAATGTAAAAGAAGAATAATAATATCATTCAACTTCATAAAATCAAAAGATGATATAGAAAAAGAAGCAAAAGAATATGCAAAGAAAGGAAAACAAAGGGATAAAAGACAAAAAGACAAAAATTCTGATATTATAAATTTGTTTTACTGACATCAAAGAAAAAATATTTGTTATACATTGTATATTTTAATATTCTGAAAAAATTTATTATTATTGCAATTCAATCTCTTTATTCAAATAATTATGACTATTAATTCTTACACTGTATATGACATGTATATACTGTATCATAAAGTAGCTTTGATTTTAATTGAATACTCAAAATTTGTTGTAAATTTACATGTCATATCCTAATATGACATATCCTAATATTACATAAGCACGTATTTTGTGCGAATTATTGTTACTATGTTTACGATTCCAGTTTTAAATATCTATCTGATTATCGCTAATTGGATATTATGTTGCAAATATGAGTATATTATTCTTGAAGTTCTCATTTTTTGTGCTGCAATGCAAAAGGATTAATATACATATATATCAATTTATATAAGGCGAGGAAAGCAATTTATTTTAGATTTATTGAATCTAATAACAAAAATTATGTTTTGTTAAAAATATTACTAATAAAATATGAAATCAATTTTATTATGTTGCAGACCCTTTGAGAGACCTGAATCATCCATTTCATCTGCATGGTTATAGTTTTTGTGTGTTATATTCTAGTCAATTTACTAATGCAAATAATAAGATGCAGATATCGAATAATGATGTAATTAGAGAGATATATGCTCACAGACAACGCTTGCGAAACAAAGATTACAAAAATTGTGCTCCTAAAGATACAGTAATTGTACCAAATACTGGCTTCGTCATTCTTCGCTTTGAGGCAAATAATCCAGGTTAGCAAATTTATTAAAATATTGAAATAATGAAATAATATAGACCACTAAAAATTGATAAATCAGATCTCTTTGTTAATTTAATTCTTATGTACATAAGAAAATATTAACTGTAAAAGAAAGAGAAAGAGAGAAAGCGAGGAAGGAGAGATTTGGAGAAGGGGAATAGGGTAGGAGAGAGAGAAAGAAAGAGAGAGAGAGAGAGAGAGAGAGAGAGAGAGAGAGAGAGAGAAAGAAAGGGGGAGAGATATCTTTTAGAAATAATTTTAAATGAAAGTGACTCAATATAAATATTTTTATAAAATATACATATAAAAATGTATTTATGCAGGCGTATGTGCATGCATATATATGTACATATATTAAACACGCATTTACAAATGCACACATACATAAACATATGCGCATATCCATACATCTTCAAATTTTAAATTAATAATGAATAAGAAATATTTATCTTTTTCAGGCTGGTGGTTTTTTCATTGTCACTTTTTGTGGCATACTGCTACGGGAATGAATGTCGTTTTGCATGTTGGTGGATTATATGATCTTCCACCGGTACCATCAGATTTTCCTGAATGTTATAATTGGACACCACCTAATTAATGATTTCTTATTAATGAAGTAATCGTTATCTTTTTAAATAAAAGTTTGTCTTTTTATTTTTCTTTATTTACAATAATGGATCGTATGAAAATAATGTCTATAACATTATGTTATATTATATTAAAAGTATAATATATATGTACTTAATATAAATAAAAATATAAAATATAACCTTAATAAATACATTATATATATACATATATATATACATGCACAGAATATATTATATATTATATACTTTCTACATTTCCTATCTTCTTATTTTTTATTTCTATCTCTCTTTCATACAAATTCGTTTTTTGTTTTTGTATTATATACAAAAACAAAATTTTATATTATAATACTTATTATATATTGATTAATATTTGTTATATATTAATTATATTACATAATACTCTTGTTTTTCAATTATTTTAATTTTAAACTTAATATATTATATAATATTTTAATGATACTTTTTAGAATCATTGATTTTCATTTTCTCTATTTGTTCTTATCCTAATTTCTTATTTGCTAACTTACAAACTTTGCAATCTTTTTTTATTCTTATATCATATATTGGATTTTAATTTAAATCTAAGTTAAATTCTAATTTATTAGAAATAATATATTTTCGTAGTATTGTTTAATCTTTTTAATGAAATAAATGGAAAATTCTGAAAGAACGGAATCATTAAATGAGATATAAGAATGGCAAATGGAAATAGATGATGTACATGTGGCTAAATAAGCATTGATTTATACATATATCTATATAATAATTTTCTTAGAATTTCATTAAAAAGACGAATTTGTTTACAATCTAATATTGTACATATTATTATTTATAATATATGCTATTTATTCTTCTTGTCTCTACGCGTTCCTTTAATGTATTCTTAATTTCTAGTTTTGTTTATATATTTCATCTTTTCTATTTTTCCCTTTTTTTCTTTCTCTAAATCAACAAATTTTCTTCTTCTTTTTGTTAATAATTTTTCCTTTTAATTTTCCTTTTTCTTATATGTATTTTTATATATAATCTTTCTCATATTCATTGTGCACTTCTTCCTTTCATTCTTCTTTTAATATCCTTGTTTCTTCATCTCACTCTCTAATCTAAGATAAGCCTAGTCTAGTTTCTTAACATCTTTCTCTATTAACTTTTCTCTATCTTTTCTATAAACGATCTAAAATTTCTTTCCTTTATATAGATTTATTAATTTATTATATCTTGATTCCTCTATTTTTTTCTGTCTTTTTTCTTATTGCTTTCTTCTTATGCTTTTATCAGTTTTTTCATTAGTGTTTTCTTTTTTTTTAACCCTTCTTTTTTTCAAAGCTTTTTCTTTTTTCCTAAAAAAATGAAATTTTTGTCTTCTCTTATCTCAAAAAAGTCTTATTCCTCTCTCTTCCTTAAATATTTTTTTGCTACTTTATTTTCCCATTTTCTCGACTGTTTCTTCCCATGCCTTCATTATTGCTTTTTCTCTCAACTTTATCTTTTGCAGTTCTTTTTTTATTAAATATTTTGATATTCCGCGCTTTACTCCTAGTATATTAGAAATATATTGATTTTTTTCTACTCCTTTTCTTTCTTTATATTCCTCAATCTCTATTCAATATCTTATTATTATTCATATTAAATTTGATTTATCAAATAAATATACAGACTTTCACTCTCTTTTTGAAATTTTTCTGCCGAACTGTCTCTATTTCTCCATGCTATATTGTTATTAATATTTTCTTCCCCAGTTTTATATTTTTCTCTCTTATATTTATTATATAACATAGATATTTGTCTTCTTTAATTTCTTCCCTTCTATTTCTTCCCATCGTCACTTTTTACTTTATGTTTACTTTATGTTTCTTTTCTTTCTTTTCTTTCATCCATCCTTCCAAACTTCATTATTTTTTTCTTTAACTTTTCTATACTTCTGTTTTCTCGAAAAACATTTCTATTTTATTTAATTATTTAATATAATTTTATTTAATTATATAAAACTTTTCCGTTATTATCATTTCTCATAATTCATTATTTTCTTCCGCTAAATTAACTATATTATTTATTTATTAAATCAAAAGATTTTCTTCTTTTAATCTTGTATTATTCGGCGAGGCGAGAATGAAAGAAAGTATCAGATGAAAATCAATATAAAAACAAGAACTACTTTCTATAGAATAATTAGAATAAAATGTAAGAATATAATTTAATTAACTCATTTTTATTTATGTAATTATTTTTATATAATTAATAATATAACTAATATAATTATATAATAAATAATATAATAATTATGAATAATGATAATAATATAATATAAGAACTATCCGAAATCTGGCAGATTCTTCAATACCTGTAATTATAAAAAAAAATTTAAGCAATTAAAAATTGTTTTGAACAAAATCCAAATGTTTCTATTGAGAAAGCTCGCAAAACCGTTCAAATATCGGTAATAACATTATATAGGATTTTAAAATATTTCTTGAAAATGCATCCGTATAAAATGTTATTTTTATTTCGAAAATAACTTCAATCGCTAATCGAATATATTATGATAAAATGTATAGAATTTTGTAAAACGATAAATGGGACGTTTAAGAATGGAGAACTTCATGAAAAATTGATGTATAGATGATGTATAGATGATGTATAGATGTATAGATTTAATTTCTAATTAAATGCTTATGTTAATAAACGAAATTTTTAATTTCGGAATATGTATCTTACTGTTTCTTTAACTAAATCTTTACATCTATAAGAAATAATAGTATGAACTACGATCCTGATGAAAGGTATTTATCTACAATTCTTCGAATCAACAGTTAGTAATGAAAGTTATAAATGTCTTCTTAGAAAAGAAATGTTCCTTTGCGAAATACTAACTTAATCAGAAGATTTTATTTCATGTGTGATAGAATGAGACTATACCAAATTCAGGAGATTTTTTAAACAATTCATAAAGTTTATAGGAGTTTAAAGTTTATTGGAGTTATCACTCTGGGATAATCAACATTTGACTAGAGATCGTAAGATAATTATTATATTCATCTAATTTAAATTTATGTGACATTTTATATTTTTTATACTTCTTTCGGAATGAAGATCACTATTGATATGCCGAAATTTTGAAAACAACGCCAGATTTAGTAGCAGCTATTGTAAACATCTTCAGTAACATTAAATAAGATATATCGGAAAAAGTTTTTATGGATTTTCATGAATAAAAGAATTGAATTCTGCACAAACTCAAATCGTATGTATTTCGAAAATATCTATCATTATCTTATTAATCTATTCTTTATCAATAAAATAAACTGATATATAAATATTTTGTTAAATTTCATTTATACACAATAAAAAGTGCTTTCCTTTTTTCAACGCAATTTTTGTTTTCCCGGTAACTAGCAACATTGAAGAATGATAGCTGATTTTAGCAACTTACCATGGAATACCTTCTATGCATTCCCAGTAGCATGCGTTTATAAAATTTCTCTGAATATTTGTAATAAACTTTTATATAAAAATTTTCCAAAATGCAAGGCATTATTGATAACTATTCCTGATATGGTACTTCGAAAGGGTAGAAAAGGAAAAACTTTAATTGAAGTATGTATGGGTAACTTTAATTAAAGAAAGAAAGCATTTATTCTTTTTCTATATTATTATATTAAAATTGAATACAAGAAAATTCAAATGAATCCAAGTGCAAAAATTTACATAATCCGGTAATATTTTTAAATTAATTGTTTCTTTAAATAAAAACAATATAATCATAGTACTATCATACCAAAAGCATCCGCATATAATATTGATAATGATATATAAAATGTATAATGTATAATCTAATATAATAATAGACAAATTAGTTGTAAGAAAGATGAAAATAACTGAATATTTAAAATGATTTAAAAGATGTAATGTGTAAAAATAATTATATTATATCAAAAATATTATTCGAGATTATAATAATATCAATTCTATTATGCATTTTCGTATATAAAAAAAATAAAAGCATTGTTTTGTTTTATCAGATACGAAACAAAATCTTCTTAGCGATATTGAATTTTATATTGAACGTTATTAGTAACTGAAATGTACTTATGATTTCTTGAAATTCTTATATAGAATCTGTTTTTTATCATCTGATTAATGCAAAAAATCTTTCGGTTTAAGTCGACTTAGTAAAAACAGTGTGATATTATGTTAGTACATTTTGTTTAATCAAAATGATTCACTTTCCTTTTTTCTGAATATTTTCCATTGCAAATAATCAGAAATTGTTTAATATATATATATATAGAAGTATATATATAAAAAATATATATATATTATAAATTTATAAAACTTATTTTATTAAAATAATTTAAGTATTTTTTATATAGCATGCAACATAAACTTATTTATGACATTTATGTACTTATATATATATAACATTATTATAACTCATTTATGTACTTATATATATATAACATTATTATAACTCATAAAAATGTATACATGACTTTTATGTATTATGCTTTGTTTTTTTTGTTTTCTTTAATATCACTAAATTTAATATCACTTTATATTATTTTCATTAAATAATTTAATAATATTATACGATATTATATTTACATTGTAATTGCCATAGCTTATACACTACAGCAATGAAAACCATCGTGTTTGAATATCAATATACTATTATTCGTAGAGCAAAAAATACATAATATATTTAACCAAAATAAGTTCATGCTAATAAATATATATAACCGTATAATTTCACGGAATCATTTTATGTGATACTTCTATATGAATAATTTATATAAATTTCTGACTTAAGAACATCGCTAACTTTACATCGGTTTTATTGAATTTCGCTACTGATTATATTCTACAAATCGATATTTTTATATTTTTTGCATATCAAAGAGATTATTACGACGCTGATTTACTGGTCTGCTCTAAATACAATACATTGTTCCCAAAAGATAAACACTTCATGATAGGAAATGTCATTCATTTTTGCAATTTGCATTTTTGCAGTATTTATATCATAAATTATTTCAAATTACTTCAAATTACAAAGATATATTGAATATTGCAATTCGAACAAGGCCTTTGACTATAATAGTTAATTAAATTGATGCTGTTTGCATGATGGTTACAAAGAACGATTTTGAAAAAAATTGCAAATTAATAAATATGATATTTACAATCAGGAAGAGAATATACGAAACCATATTGATATATTATTTGAAATAAAAATAAGATGCGAAGTCTACAACAATACATCTCTATATATCACGAATAATATTTATCATAGTTGCTTCTATTTAAGTCCGCTTAAATAGAATATATAGCCCGGACACTGTATAGCGCATATCTGAAGTATGCTATATCCAATATAAATATAAATAAATAAATAATGTAAAAATAAATGTATAAATAAATAATAATCGACAAACCTCATTAATAATCGGATAATAGGAATATCTAACAATATGTTCGCAGATGCTAATTCTCAGCATTTGACTTGATATAAAATAAGATGAATTATGCGAAAGATCAGATCCAGATACATCTAAGAGATATCCGATCATCGATCTTCAAATCAGAATTGTATTTCGATCACAATGCTAGATTTTAAAGTAGTACTTAGACAATGGCATGAGACACAATCCCTCTTTTGAGGTGTAAGTGATTCTCTAGAAATAGCTTGCAATCACAGATTCATTGCAATGAAAACAAGAAATTCGACTATTACTTCACTTATCACTTATCAGATACAATTGTTAATGCTCTGAGGTTTTCATCTAGGAGCTATCCGAATTTTATATATATATATATATATATATATATCTGGATTTATATAGCCAAGTGCTGCGTTTTCAATTTCATTGATGCCTGTCTATGACATCTTCAGCTATGAGCCGTGATTTTCCATCGCATTCCTTTATTCTATTTCTGTGGTCTTCCTTTTATTATTTCCTTTTAGTTCCCTAATAGTGTCTATTTAAACAGCTTTTGGAACTGTTTTCTGCTCATTAAGTGATCAAATTATTTCAAACCTCTCATTTTTATTCTTTCAAATATTTTTTGCTATGCATTGGCTCTCTTTCTTTCTCTCTCTCTCTCTCTAATCAACATTTTTGTTGGAGTACTCGGCAATCAATCAGCACCGGTTGGAGTCAACCAACTTTACAGTATATTATTGGATATTCGGGTATGAATTCGGATAATAGAAACTTTCAAGTTGAGTTGTTTAATCTATATATAACTTGCCATATAAGAAATGAGTGCACAGCACCGGCCTATTCTAATAAATATCCACGATACAAATAACAATATCAATGTCCGTTTCTTTCTATGTCCCATTGCTGAATCTTAAAATGCTATTGATTACGAGTAAGCTAATAAGTACTATTGAGCGAATGCTATTGAGCGAACGAATGCTACTGCGCGCGTGAGACAAAAAAGGTCCTATTCGACTCCCACGCACTACTAAATCGTTGTCGCAAATCGCTCCCTTTCAAAACAAATAAATCGCAGCATTACCATAACAATGAGACTTTGCCAACTTAAAGACGCTGACTTAAAGTTCTAGTTTAAAATTGCATGATAGTGCAATGTTTTCGATCTCCAAATTCCAGCGGCAGAAATCCAAATAATTTCTAATTCTCTCTCATCTGGATATTCCTTTTAGTCGTTACAGGTTCATTTCCAAGGTATTAAGTCATCTTTATTCATTTATTTTCACATTAATAATCCTCATTGCCGTAACATAGCACTGATTCCACCATACATCTTGCTATATATTTTTACAGCTATCTAAATGTTTTTGTCCCATCATGTCGAGACACCCGATGAGTTTTTAGTCTTGTTCAATTACGATTCTTCATCTTTTGCGTTCCAATTTATTCCTCCTTGGTAACACATGCGCCCAAATTTAAAATGATTGACCTATCTCATCTATTCATTAGATATTGAAATTTGCGCTAGAATTTACCGCCATGTACTTTATTTTGGATATATTAATTATCAATCCCCAATTATAAGAGTATTCATTCAACCGCTTTAACATAATTCCACATCGTATGCGTCCTGTATAAGCACCACTTGATCATCTGTAAAACTCAAGGTATAAAGGTAAAATTTATCAATAGGAAATCCCATGTCACCACAACTCTCCCGCCATTCAGTATCTTTTCTAGGTAAGATATTAAAAAGCAGCAGAGATAATCCGAACTCCTGTCATAGATCTTTCGAAAGGAACATGGGTTGAAATAGTCTATTTCCTTGTTTCACATACGTCCAATTATCTGCATATAATTTCTTTATGATTTTTATGAACCGATTATCAATATTATACTCTATCGGCACATTCGATTTCTGGAGACCAAATCATATGCCTCTTCTAGATCAATAAAGGTCATATGCGTTTCTTTTTCTCTTGCTGTTCTTTTTCTGTTATTTGCTATAAACACCCATACACCCTTAATCTACATTGAAACCATTTTGACCGTCGCTAATAATGTGCTTTGAACTCTCTTGCAATTTATTGTAATTTTGGCGAACAATTTACTGACGATGTTATTGATATTGATTCCTCTACAATTCCCGGGATCCTTCTTACTTGCTTTCTTATATATTGATGTTACATAGGATATTTTCTTCAGTTTTGGTATCTTATTTTGTTCCAGACAGCCATTAATTAATTGTAATAGATATTTTTCCAAATATTTTTCCCCACACTTCACTAATCCCGATACTATCTCTCCGGATCCAGAAAATCTTCCATTTTTCATCATCCTCATTCCATATCTTAATTCTTCGATAGTAATCAGGAGATTCTCATTTGATTGAGATTCCTGTCTGTGGGTAATAACATCAGCCTTGTTCAGTTTTTCATATTTATCTGAGATCCTTGGCTGTAGAGTTTGTTTTAGCAGAGAAGTATATATGTCTTACCACCATGTAATGATCCGATCTACAGTTTAATGCCCGTTTTACTCTATCTTATATTTTAAACGTTTTTGTCTAATTATAGTCAGACAGAAATAGTCAACAATAGATTTTTAGCTCAGCGAGGATTTTCCCATATATATTCATATATGTTCGAAGAATATATTACAGATTCTCAAGTCGTATTGATTGCATATATTGCACATATTAAGAAGTCTTTCTTTACTATCATTTCACCAAATCTTCCCACTATTCCGTCTCAATTTCCGATCCCCACATTAGTGTTTAGATTTCCTGCCAATATAAGTTATTGTCGATTCTTTATTGGATCTAATTATATCCATATCTCGTAAAACATCTTCTTCATCTGGACAAAATCGTCGATTAGAGTGTATTGTGTTACATCCGCCTCCGCTATTTTTATGCTATACATCGTCTCAGCCAGTTAGGTTGTACGCACCGGTGTGATAATCCCCACTCCGAGTAACGCCATTCTCAGCAACGTATGGAGCGAGCGTCCGTCTCCCATGGAAACGTAAGAAATCACTGTCGCGGGCAGAATACCCTCTCGCAGATCTCTTTGCGGGTATATAATGACGTGTACATGGCTGAGCGGACTAACTCGTTGCTTATTTATTAACTTATTTACTTGTTCACTTTTCCTTTTGTAATCAGTTATAATACATATTTGTATTCCGAGTGCGAGTGTAATTCATGTTTAAAATATACTTGATTTGTTTCAACCTCAAGTATTATTTCTTTCCACTTTGCATCGACCGAATAAATACATATATTCGGTCGTGGTTATTATCGCGAATTCATGCTTCTACAAGAAGACTTTACTATCGGGGTATCCGGACAGCCTAGCACGTCTCACCGATCAAGATATGGCTTAACAAAAATCTATATATGTTACATTCAATATCTATTTTACGAAAATTTCCTTTGTGCGTGGGTATTTTTCGGAATTAAAATTCTTGTAATTGTTCGCGTTTAACTAAAGAGATCCGTAGCACACGTATACGACGCGTTTACTTTGTTCATCGGTCTTTGTTCATCGGGATGTAACAATAGATATCTTATACTTATCAGATACATGATGCATCAATGCGCTGTTTATGTAATTTGAATCCTGATCCAAACTTTCGGCGTGATATATGAATTGATAAACATTTCTACAAGCGCCTCGGCTATTTCGGATGACATTGCCTACTTCAGTGGTACCGTACTGAACGGAATATTTAGTCCGCAGATCTTGTATCGTAAGTATGTATGTGTATCCACTATCGATCGTCGAGAGCGGTCCCACGATATCCATTGAGACCTTATCGAACGCAGTACCCGGCGTGTCCGTAAAAACCATGGGTTGTCGAGTTTTTAACGGACTAACTATTTTAATTGATAATTTCGATATTCCCGTCTAAATTTTTGTATTTCCGTTTTCATTCCTGACCAAAAATAATTATGGCGAATTCTTTTATATGTCTTCGTTATATCCTTATGGCTTCCGATGGCCGAAGCATGATTTTCGATATTATTATTCGATATTATTTTATTTCTATCGGATGGCTCGGGAATAGTTACACGGTTGTTGCATACAATTATTCTGGTGCGAGAATCATTAAACAATTCCTATAAAATTTTCTTTATATAAGCCCAAGGCATTAAATCTACGTCTGTTTTGGAAATGGATATGGTTTGCAAATTTAATTCCAATGTAACATCGTATAATGATGCTAATGTTTCCTTGAAAATTGTCCTTTCAGAATGGAAGCTCTAGTTTTCCTTAAAAAAGCAATAAGGTGTCGGCGTCCTTTATGACTCTCACTCTTCCAAGAACAGTGTTTCGAATTACAAGAGATTCTTTGTCCTTAGCTAACATACGTGAACTATCGTCGCATGGTTCCCCGTTTTGAGTTAGAAATATTACGACATTATCTTTACCGGCGAAAAGACTGTCACAGATTTCAATAATGTTATTTGCATTAAAATCATATGCCTGGTCCATCTTATCAAAAATGGGTTCTTCGGAATCGCTTTCGTCTTCGCTCTCACTCTCGCTATCACTTCCTCTGTTGCACCCAAGAAGGTCTTCCGACAATGGATCATGGTTCTCCGAATCGTCACTCCGAAGTTGAGAACCCGCACTTACTGCCGGTACCGTTATCTGTTATAGCTATAGTATCGTCAAGCTGACTTCCTTTCGCTGGGATATTGCTCGCAGTTTCATGTTTCCGACAGCGCTTACGCTTATAGGGAGTAGGAAATAGTGATGCGCGATCGGATATCTTCGAAGTCCTGAGCGGTAGAACAAAAACTGAATTTCTTGAGAGCGCGTCTGCATTTGCGTTGATTTTATCTGCCTTATACACTACATCGTATTCATACTCGGATATTTTCAATCACCATCGCACGAGACGTGATGTCAGGTTTATCACTGAGTTCAACCATTTTAAGGTGACTAATATAAATTTTCTATCGTAAACATAACGTCGGAAAAATTGAAATCTGTACACAATGGCGAGTAATTCTATCTCTATGGTGGAATAATTCTGTTCCGCTTTACTGAGTAAGCGTGAAGTATCTCAACGGGCAAATCTTTTCCCATTGTATCCTGATTTAATATACTTCCGATTGCGTAGATGGATGCATCTGTTGATGAACGGCTTTGTAAAATCGGGGTATTGTAATAGGGATTCGGAACACAGCGAGTTCTGTAATTGCGCGAACGCTTCGTTCCATACCAATTTCTCGTTCTTTTTTAACAAATTCGTCAAAGGTTTAGCGGTTTTAGAGAAATTCGGTATAAATCATCTATAATATCCTGCGAGGCTTAAAAATTGTTTGATATTTTTGCTATTTCGCGGCCGTGGAAATTATTTTACGACTTATATTTTATTTGGATTCGGTTTTACTCCATTTTCGCTAATTATATGTCCGAGATAGTTTACCTCTTTTTGCAAAAATTCACATTTGTCTGGCTGCAATTTAAGATTCGCGTTTCGCAATCGTTCGGCTTATTAAATTTTGACTGATACTCCGCCAGGGAAGACGCATACAGAACGATGTCATCTAAATAAGCGAGCATGTCGGGTCTCTGTAATCCGGACAATATCTGATCCATGAGTCTTTGAAAAGTAGCTGGTGCGTCTTTTAAACCAAATGGCATTCTAATTGAAATGATAATGTCCGTGCGTAGTGGAAAATACTGTTTTCTATGTATCGGATTCGTGCATCGTTATTTGATGAAAACCTGACGCAAAGTCGAATACATTGAAATTTCGCGCCTTCTACTTGATCTAGTATTTCTGTTATATTACGAAGGGATATGCGTCTCCTATTGTTTTTTCATTTAGAGTGCGAAGGCTTATAACTATTCGCCTTCTTTCATTTCCTTTCGAATCCGGTTTTTTTTAAACGACCCACACAGATGAATTATACGGTGAATCCGAAGTCATAATGATACCGTCTAGTAACTCTTTCATTTGCTCATTAATTTCGTCTTTGTGGGTGGGGGAAATTTGTATTGTTTCGTGTTACCGACTTATCGTAGCGATTTTGTGCGCGATTACGTCTGTGTGTCCTAACGGATCATCCGGTATCCGGAACAAATCACCATATTTATCGATAATTCTATCGACGTGATTTACTTCCTCTTCGTTCAGGTGATCCAAACAAAAATGCAAAAATGCAAAAATTCATGTACGGCCTTGTTTCGCGCGCTCGAAATGTGATCCATTGCGACCATATTAATCGCGCAGGAGCGTACCCCTTTAACGAGGCGCTTTGATTTCCTTGGACGATGCGCGATTCTTACTATCTTTTCTAATTCAATTTCGGGGGCGTCGATACATCTATCTATATCAAATGGATTCGCGATTTTGATATACGCTTTTCCGCCCCAGTTTATAACTATAGCGTTTCCCGCGTAAAGCCCCTCACCAAGGTCCAAGCGGACTAATCCCGTCTTGATTTCTGGATTCTTTACCTTAAGATAGAATACCTTTGCTGATCTGGCGGGGATAACGACCGAATTTTGTATTGTACATGGGATGGTTATGTCGCGCCATTTGACGAATCCTTGTTCGTCCTACCTAATATCTACTGGGCGACGTTCTTTCAAAAAATCCGTTCCCAAAATTCCTTCCTGAAGGATCCTAAAATCATCAGGAACGACATCTATTGTAATTGGATGGCCTAAATGAAACTTGGAAAGAACCGAGCGATTCGATAGAACTATCCGTTATACCCTCGATATATAACTTGTCTTCCCTAAGGATCTGCATATCGGGGTGTATGCACCTGGCCTTCACAAGTTTCGGTTGAGCGCATGTATCTAGTAAAAGAACGATTTTTGGAACTATCCTTTCATAGAAATGGTAGTGATGGGGGAATCTGAAAGGTCTTGGGATTCATTACTACGATTCGGTATTGCCGAATCTTCCGGTTCTGTCTTCTGGGCTTTCATCGCTTTTACCGGACGTATCTTACTTGGACCCTTTCGAAGCCCGTCCGTCGGATTCGAGGAGTTTCCCAAATGATTACCTCGCGCGTTGTTATTTTCTCATTTTCGACATTCTTTGATTTCGTGGCTCGAAATTTTGCTATACTGACACTATTTCGAGTTCCGTTCGTTCCTCTCCGCGCCCAATTCGCTTCCCCTATCACTCGATTGATCGAGCGGCACGATGTTTATGTCGGACGATTCGCGCGAATCACACCGACTGCGATCGTTTCTGTAATTTCTCGATTCCCTTTTTCAAAATGGATTACGTAGGGCTTCCCGCGCATCGTATGTGTACAATGGAATAGTACGCGTTTTTGCGCCAGATTCGTAGCGGGATATCTTATATAGGACAGCTTACGCTTGTTGCGAATCGTACTTCCTTTCTAGCCTATGATTCGTTTTTTCCACTATTTCGTAGAATTCGACAAGTATGAGATCGTTTAGCTTTTTTAATAGCGTCCGTACTCGGAACACCGCAGTAAAATTCATCTATAAACCGACAATTTATTCTGGAAATGTCGGAATTCAAGGGATTGTTTTTCGTTTTTCTCGGCTTCGATAATATTATCATAAAGGATCTGAGCTCTTCCGATATAATCGCGGATGCTCTCCCGTCGTCCCGCGGACAGTTTTTTTATTTCCGCGTAGCAATGACAGGGGTCTCGGATAGTCCCGAACGACATTTTCATACGATCCGTTAATTGTTTTATGATAGTGAACGTGTGATTATTGATCGCTTGTCGTGCTCGGCCTCGTAGCTTACCCCGCAGCAAAATTAAGACGATGACCTCCTCGTGAGGTAAAAGTGCGTCTTGAACTTCACGGCACTCTTTAATGAATTATGAGATAGGCATATTGTGTCCGTTGTTACGTCCCGACAAGCAAAGGCCGTAAATACATCGCATACGCGAGCCACGAATCCCTTTAGTTAAACGCGATTACGTCACGAATATTACTACAGAAAAATACACACGCACAAAGGAAATTCTCTCAAAATAGATATTGAACGTAACATGTATTATGTCCCGGCAAGCAAAGGCTGTAAGCGCGTTGTATGGATGGCCCACGTATCTTTCCGCTAGACGCGTACGCTTAAGGCGAGATTTTAAATCTCGGGGATCGTCCGCGCACAAAGAATTTTCTCGAAAATGCGAATTAGAATAACAAGTGATCGGCCGATTATCAGGAAAAATCGGGTGGAAACCACGTTAGAATGTATGAGAATATTTAGTCTTACCTTCTTAGATGTTGGTCGCCAAGCGTTCCGGATACGTCGCTATTGAGAATCTTCGGGAACAGTGGGGTTGCGTGCTCGAATTGCCACGTGTTCGGAAATGTTAATTCGTGAAAAAGCACTCGCTTCGATATGATTGCAAGACAAGATTAAACACTTGATTTTGAAATGAAATGAAATATATATAATATAGATATGCACATGAGATTGTTATAAATTTACAAAGGCTATAACTTGTACACTCAAGGTATTACAGAGAGTAATGTATAATAAGGTTACGCGAAGACGATTGATAAAGAAGAAAAAATATATCGTTAGTACCGTAGTGAGGATTACTAGTGAACAGGTCCGTGTCCGGCGAGTAAGAGAGAGACTGAGCCAAGTGCACGCGCTTATATACCCGGGCGTAGTGCCACTAGGTGGGGATGAACTAGTGGGGATGACAGGCATCCTACCTCTGAGTGGGGATGCCACTTGAGTGGAGTTGCCATACTGTGAAGATGGCGGCAATTCAATGATAAAAAGATCTACTCGGTTGAGTCGTGACTTACACAGACGGAGGCGGAAAAGGGTCGGTAGACGGAGGTGGACGTAACATCTCCCCCCTTAAAGAGAAATGCTGGAACCGCAAATTTCAGCATTTCGTATGCGCTTACATTCTAAGTCTTATGCATATGTGTATATGTAGGTATTATATATTTTGGTATGCTAATTACGATCTAAGAGTTTACGCAGTTCGTTGTAATTTTTCACTTCGTCCATTATGTTGAATGTGTTGGGCACTTTGTGGGCGGGATGTTGATTTTCTGACGTAGAAGRGRGTATAGSTCGGGGCTCTTCTGTYGTTGGAAAGGTTTCYGCTGGCTGCTGTTCCTCGGGTTGGYTCGYYCGGYCCGTTTTGATTGGCCTAGCAAGATGGAGGAGGAGGTGGGTGACTGAGCTCCATATTGCGGCTARGAGATGGATTCCGCATCCGTAGAAAGAGTGTAAGGCGTATCCATGTATAATCGTGTCGATGATTAATTTCACGAGCCGTGCAATTATGAATACTGCGAGGACACCCGCGCTGGCTGATCCAAATGTGATGAATCCCTTCCAAATACGTGCTCCTGCACTCTCTGCTATTTTATCGAGAGATTTTTCGTCCAACAGGTTTATCGTGGAGATGCATCCTTCCGGTATGCATTGTCCCATTGTCCCTCTTGCTATGGTGTTTAACATGGAGGGTTTTTCCACGGGGAACATGATGTGGCTCCTGAAGCATTCCAGATCGCTGCTCGAGTAGATTCCGCTTGTGGCAAGGGATGCTGGATTCACATATTTCCATGTAGGACGCGTCAGAGATTGAATATTAGGTGGAGGTATTGTCTCCACCAGCCTCCGCATCGATTGAAACCAGGAGTCATGGATCTTGAACATGATTGGCAGTAGCTCGTTGCAGTCTCTCGGGGTATCCAATTTGACAAGGATTCTGGATCTCGGCGTGAGGAAGTAAGTTTGATTTTGATATGTAAAACGTTGCGGCATTCGTTCGTCTGCCTGGCTCGGCATTCGACCGCGATACATTTGATCAAGTGTATGACTTCTCCTGCTGTGACGGCTGTGTAGCCTGGTGTCTTCATAATTCGAAATGCCATCTCGTCGGGTGCAGTGCTGGAGAACGATAAGGCATTTTGAAGTATTAGCTTCTCTAGTGCGCACTTTGTTATCTTCGTATAGAGTTTAGTTAGCTGGTTTTCTATGTGGTTTTCGACGTAGACGAATTTTGAGTTGACGTATGCGAATATGTCGAGGATGTTGAACAAGATTTTTTATTTTGCTTTAAACGTCCGTCCGCTTCTCCAGTATAAATAGCTTGGGATGTTCCGTCTGTCTCATGATATATCCGCATAAGTTAAATTCTGCGGTTCTTGCTAACGCGAAGGTAGTTTCTTGAGTTGTAACGATGAAAACCGTCAACAATGTTTTATTGTTTTTCGGTATTACTTTCATTGCCGTACCTTCGTAGAGGACGTCGTATCGGTCGAACTGGCAGCTGTCCTGGGGGATTACCGACCAAAACGTTTCCCCGTTTTCCGAATCTAAACATTCTCCTCGCCTGGCATCACAACGCTGGCCCGAAGGGAGTATTAATTGCGACGTTGTAAGTTTGATCGGGACCTCGTAGTCTTTAAGCTTGATTCTGATGGTGGCTTGTAAAATCACTTCATCCCAGATGCCATACGGGTCACTGTACTGGGTGCCAGAACACCGTCCATCTTCTGTGGTCGATCCCGCGAGGTTGATGCTACTGGTTATGGTGCTGTTCGGTGCGGCTCCGGAAATGATCGCGCTGCCTCCTAAGAAAAGTGAGCCTGTCTCGTGCAACCGTTGGCAGCTAGAATTCGACAGAGTATGTAAATATATACTGTGACCGTTGTGCACAGCGGAGATATGCAAGTGCATGTCGCAGTAAAAGATGGTGCAGTCGATTTCCACATTGCATTGTTGAATCTTCGTCTTGTCATAGTCCGATAGTCCTGTCATAGTTGTAGAAGTTGTACGTAGGCCTCTTCCGTGATCGTGTGGACTTCCGCGAGCTCGCAATCACCGACCTCTAGTTGTGAGAGGGTAGTGATGTTGAGGCCATGGCCACCGCAGTCGTATCCAATGAGACCGGATACGGGCGGAAGTAACAGGATACAAGCGTATTTCAGCGGGCCCAGTTTGTTAGGCGTACTACCTGCGTGAGACTGGCATCCCAGCGTCCGTCCCGCCGGGATGGCGGCTCGGTCACACGCGGGCAGAGTGGGGGGTATAGCGTGTGGAATGGTTGAAATGGCGGTACT
>JAHMML010000073.1:13300-70869 GCA_020341155.1 Eciton burchellii
CGTTATAGTTTGCTGATATTCGTCCTCAGGTACTGTCGTACTATTCGACGCRGATTCAAAGGAATATTGCGTAGGCATTAATTGCGTATAYAATTGCATCGCGTGCCCATAATAATTTAATTGTATCATAATCACAGCATGAATGCTCGGATTGATATAATCCAGTCGTTTCTCGAGAAAGGCAGGTAACTCTGTGAGCAATTGTGCGTGTACAGTTTTCAGTTCTTTAGCTGCCACTTCTTCCGTTCTTCGTTCTCTCTCTAATTTCGCGATATGACTCGCGGTTCTATCTTTTTTTTCTTGTAATTTCTTTACACGATTATACGAATATTTCCACGTAGTTACYAWATCTTCACGTTTCATTACTGCTATAGCAATAGCAGCAAATTCATTCCTAAACTTCTTCAGCGGTTCCACGAACATCTTGTGACATAAGCTGCTCATCTCTTGAACGTTCTTACCTACCTGATAACGTAGAATATTTCGAAATCTTGATCTTGAGAAACAAAATATTAATATTGACTTACTTGCGTGGCAACGGAAAAATACTCTTCTACTATGTTCCTGTATTCATTGTTACTCTGTGCTAATCCGCAACTGATCAAGTTCATACTTAATCTTTGATCAGCTCTATCCAAATTTATCAAAGCCCCTGTATACTTTTTCATCTCCTTGGTTAATTTTCTTATCGCGTTCTCCACACTTGGAATACAAAATAAATATTTACAATGTTAAAATATTTATAGTGCAATGCTGATGCAGTTGCTTTTAAACATTCATATATATATTTAAATGAGAAGCTTATACACGTATAATCATCTAAGCGCTTTAAAATATAATTTCTTATTATGAATACATACTAAATGAGTCTTTGAACAACCAGATCCAATTCTTKATCTTCCGCATGGGATAAAACCGGTGGTGCGGCAGTTGGCCTCTGGGTCAAATAGTTCTTTTTTAAAGGATTCCTGTTCAATAATATATATGTATAAATAATTCAACTGATAAAATCGAGGTATTCKGCCTAACTTATACATTAGTTAATAATACACTTACCACGTCATATTTCAGGCCTGGTACAAAATATGATAASAATTACTCATTAGGAATTATCATAATCGCAGATAACAATAAAATACCATTGTTTATCTAATCCATTTCAGCTAATAATTATCACATATGATCCGCAAACATTTATAAAATTACATTCCAAAAATTTATTACTTACAAGAAATATAATTAAATATAAAAAACTGTTATCAATATTTTAATTAAATGAACTRTTTTGCCATTTGTTTGRGAATATGTAATGTAAAATATACAAATTCACATTGCGCATGTTCATTTGGATTTCGTTTTCAGCTATTCAAAATAAAGTATACAGCACATTGTTTACATAGATTATTTGCACGTATTTTTATACACAGTAATATATTTCACATTAATGAGAGAGCGTGTTAAAAATTCACTRRCAAAACTTAATACGAACAGGTTATGGTGTTAAAATGAGCGATTTAATTATAAATGGGAATATCAAAACCATAAACTACGATCGAGACTAATAAATCTAAGAACATCCAGTGTGTCATCTTATTTCCTGCGCGTCATGCGTAAAGTTTGATATTGCATAATATTATATCTACGACAAGTCTTGTTGTTTTAATTTTCTTTAATCAGATGCGCTTTATTTAATATCATTGACATCTTGGCTCTCTTCGAGAGTCCAAGAATGTCATAATGGGTCAATGTTTTGCAGAAAAAGAATATACATTCCTTTCTCACGTGTTATACGGTAATTTCACAATGCCCGAAAGTTACTCGCTTTTATCATAAATATCAAAATGGATAAATAGAGACAATCCAGCGTAACCAATCAGATTAGCTATTGCATTCTTCCTCTTTTTCGGTTTCCCTAGACATATTACGGACAAGATCCATATCCATCGAAATTTTTCCAGCTCTACAGTTAAAAGCGATACGGCTTTCACATCAGTAAAAACTACAAAAGCACTGGTAAATTGTGTTTAACTGACGTTGTGGCTAATTGTTACGGGTTACAGGTTATATATATATATAGAAAATACTTATTAGCGAGGATGTTTCCAGCATACGAGCACTTGTCGGCTTATGATAGGCACAAGAAACTTATAAATGATTATTTAACATTTTATGGAAAATCTCTGTCATCATTTAAGCGAGACACGTATGTTAAATTTTCTATTTTATGATTATTAACCGTGAATAGATATGTTTATTTTCTTAAAGTCATTTAGTTAATTAGATTTATTATTTATTAAATCTATATTCTGGATGTCTCACATATATGAGACATCTAATATAGAAATATATTATGCGTAGCATAAGTTATTCATTATACTTCGTTCAATTGCTTTCATTTATTATTATTTTTTTTACTTCTACTAATAGACACCATATGATGGCTCATACGTGTATAAAGCATTTGATACATTTTGTAGCAAATTTTACAATCATTTATAATCATTGYCAATATTCACGATCATATTCACATGTCAAGTATAATAACAAAAGATTACAGATGATATTTCGCTAACATATTTGATTAAGAATATTTAACTATGTAATTTATGTACTTATATTAGTTTGTCCACGTTACTCTTCGTGATATTTTTTTATCAGTATAATTAATATAATATGCCATTGTGCTTTTAAGCATTTCAAAAGATTTCTATATATTTAGTTTACCTTTGATTTAAACAAGTGTAGTACGATTAAAGAAAACTAATTATTTTTTTTTTTAATACAACTTTAGTGATGTTTGCATTTCCTTGCAATGGATTAATGATCAAATAGTAACGAATTAAAATTATAAATTATTTGCGAAAACTTTGTAACAAACAGCTCCTGACATTTCGACCTGTTTCGAGGTCCCGTGATAAAACTGACTACGAYGTCATCAGAGAAAATCACAAATTTCTCTGGGATCAAGAGAAAGATGTTCCAAACACATGGGGAGCAAAATTAGCCAAAAAGTATTATGACAAACTATTTAAGGAATATTGTATATGTGATCTCACATATTATAAACATAATAAGGTAYGAACTATCTCTGTAYTTTATATCATATTTTTCAATTATATTATTCAATCGTATTTTAATTAGATCACAAAGAAATTGATTCAGCAATTTAACATTGTTTAATTTGCTTTATATATATAGGTTGCTTTGAGATGGAGAACTGAAAAGGAAGTAATAGTTGGGAAAGGACAATTCGAGTGTAGTAGTAAAATATGTAAAGAGAAAGATAATTTACGTTCCTGGGAGATTAATTTCGGTTATGTAGAACATGATGAAAAGAAGAACGCTTTGGTAAAATTAAGTAAGTTACAAATTTAAGAATTATTGGATATGTCATAAAAATGTTATAATAGCATTTATATAACGATTTTTTTTTGTCGATATTAAGGACTTTGTCCAGAATGCTCGGTAAAACTTAATTACCGATCGCAAAAACGCGAAGTAAAAAGAAGAAAATCTTTGAAGCGTTTAGGTGTTAATCCTGAAAGTAATGATAACGCTTCTGTGGCTACATCCAGTAATGCAGAATCGAACATAGCGGAAACAGATGCTAATCCAGTTGAAGAAATTGAGAACACTGACGCTGATAGCTCGAACATTTGGTTGAATGAGCAAACAGAAGATGTAGAAAAGACAAGAGAAAAAGAGTTTGAAGAATATTTGGCAGACTTATTAATGTAAATATGATTGAAAGATAAATTATTAATAGTACATAGTTTGATGATAAATGATTACTATAAGATTTGTATAACGTTCTATTGTAAATAAAAATGAAATAAACTTATTTGATTATTAAAATTTGTAATTATTAGTGAAGATATATATTATGTTATGGATATATAATAATTGCATAACTTGGCATATAAAATAAACTTCACATTACAGCGGAAAGGATATTTATACAAAATAAAATAATTTTTACATAATCTATTATTAAGTTTTATATTAAGCGATATAATATGAAAAATTCTTCGGTTCATGTGTGTGTGTGTGTGTGTGTGTGTGTGTGTGTGTGTAAAACATGTATACTACATATATACTAAATCAACATCATATTTTTACATCAAACTTTTGACATAATAATAATGAAATATTTTCCTGTAAAAGAATAAAAATTAATTTTTTATATTACATCGTATCTTAATATCTTCAAAAATGTCTCTTGCATATTCTTTAATTTCAGCATTACAGTTACAGTCACATCATAAAATGAGTTTTCTATTATTTTGTGAAATTCGCTCATAATAATATATCAATATTTCTTTGCGCATCTTCTCTTCTATTATTATATAAACAATTTCCTAAAGACAATTTATACGTCGTATACAAAGTCGAATATTGTCTTATCCTTTTGCAGTGTAAGACTTATCTAATATTTTTTTAGCGCAGGTCTAATAACTCATTACTTCTTCCGTTAGAATTAATTACATCTTTCCTATAATATAATTATTAATAATTAGTCAGTAACTAACTACTGATTAATTAATTCAAAGAATATTATACAAGAATTCATTCGCTAATATAAATTACACAAGTGTTCATCCTACCTTATCTTTTTCTTATCTTATTCAACTTTCATCTTTTCTCGACCACAGTTTCAATGAACTTATATTACATATAAAAAGATCTAACTATTCAATTTTATCACTGATATTTTTTCTTTTCACCATTAACATGATTAACTATCTAATATGTAATAATAATCGCGCGAGATTACACAATATAGATTCTAATACGCGTCACATAATTGAGTACCTGAACGTTTGATAATATGAGCACTTGTGCGCTAATCATTTATATAATTAGAAATTGTCGATACTAAATACACTAAATTATTTACAGTTAATGTATAATGCATAATGTATATATTGCCAAATTTCATCTTTATCCTTTAAGAAATATAAATTGACGCGTGTATGTAACTAAGTATCGTTAACACGCTGAGACACCATACGCTATAACAATTCTTTGCAACACAAAAAATAAAATGTATCTTAATTAGCATTATATGTTTCGTTCGATTCGTTTCTCAGTCGATTTCATGCAGAAGAAAAAACAGCGCCAATAAAGATGAAATTTTTAATTACAATTCGCGTTTTTCGAGCACGTTCTCATGTGATTGGCCTGCTTCTGCGAATCGCTGTCCTCGTCGCTGCAATCTTCATCGTGCGTATGTGTAACATTACGTGGTGTTTCCGGTCTTGCGTGCGGAATCTGACTGTTAAAGTGATCCACATACAGATTTTTCTGAAAAAAGGAAAAAAAGGAAAGAGGAGAATATGAAAAGAACATTTTGAGAAGGCGTGATTATGATATCTGCATTGATCGCATACGAGGACAATGATAACTCTCGTGAATATTTACAGCGGAAGGTTGATTATGCTCTTCTTCCTCATCCGTCAGTTTAAACGTCCTAGAACGGCTTATCATCGGTGTTTCCATAACAAATCTTTGTTCGTGCGCTACCGTACTTTCGTGCGGCATCTGAAGATGAACAAGACTCATATATAAATATTTCGTCATGCCGCAGATATAATTTGAATAAATCATGTATGCAAATATGTCATAACAACTCACCAGCATAGCAGGTGCTCGGAACATGTACGAAAAGGGATAATAGATTAAATTCAAGAAAGTCGCTGCGTACAGATCAGCGTACCTCACGACTTGGCTGCTGAAAAATGTTTGCCTACTTCCACTGCGAAATAGCGAACCCATCATACCATAAGTTAAATCCATTTTGTGCGTGACGTCGCGTATAGAGGCACGCAGCTTCGAAATATCTGGTTTCTCTTTTGTACTGCTGTCCAGATTTCTGTACGAGGCAATTGCGCGAACACAATATTAATAAACGTGTCCAAAATACTCATATAAATATTTATCTTCCTCTCGGAAGAAGTAAATAATTTGTTCGTTATCGCGATTCTGGTACTCACTTGTACATTTCTCCAAGCATAACGTCTAAGCTCTGTAATTCAGCGAACAATTGACATTTGTCGGTCCATACATGCAACTCCTGTACTAGTTCGGGGACTATTAAAAATGTTCTCCAACCTCTTATCTTCTTGCTTTTTAGAATATCACCGAATATATGATCACCGACATATAACACGTCCTTTCCTTTCGCGCCTATCAGTCCAGTGAATACGTCGCATGAGCCTCCCGAATATACTTCTCCTGTTTCAGTCGAACGAAGTCAACGTTAATTAGTAAAAATTTGATTCATATAGCTAAGATAAATTTTATATATAAATTGTATTTGTTCGATATCTTTTGGCCACGTTACCTGTGTGAAGCGGTCCCTTGTGTGTACCAAGCTTCAAAGCACCAGTTCTCGTATCCACTTGCCGTAAAATCGTTCCTTCTCCAAAGAATAATGGTTTTCTAGCATCTACCACAATTGTATCAAAATAGGTTTTCCAATTTCTATGAGGTTCATCGGGCTAAAATGAGAATAATACGTTAAACATGTGTATCACATTTCATGAATAACTTATAAGATATATCATAACGAGTGTGAAGAAATTTCGACAATTTGTTGGGGGCTTATTTTCGAAGAAAGAATTTTGTTTGCAAATTAATCTGAATGATCTGCGTAACTATAAATAATGGAAGTTATTATTAATATCATGATACCAATCTGCAAATATCGAGCGACCCTTCAAATTGCGTTAATTTTCGAGCGATACAATACAATTCGCTTAGGAAATGCTGCTCGTTTAAAAAACAATCAGTTAAGAGTGTAACAATAAGTGAGTGAGAGAAAACATACCCGTGCACCGTGTGGAAAATCGAACAAATAGGTCATAATTTTGTCAGTGAAAACGTAATCACTGTTAGTTAATAAAAACACTTTCGCTCCGCTCTCCCGGATTCTCGTAAGGAACATAGGCAATCTTTCATCCTTCTTTACGTACTCATCTAAGTTCTCGATAGTCTTCGATTTCAGATCACCATGAAGGTGTATCCAATCTACCGCGTTTCTGACGTCCTGAAATATGCTTTTGAAGCTCATAGTGAGCTCACCTTCTTTCACTCCGGTCTTATCTCTGGTATATTGCGGCGAATTCGTGAAAAAGTCTATCAGACACGCCAACAGGTAGGTCTCCGGTAGATTGAACAGAGTATTGAGCACATAGACTCTAGATTCGTCTAATTGTAGAAATTTGTTTGGATAAAGTTCGTAGACCTGAGAACTGAAATGGAAAGAAATCGAATAGAGAGACGAGAAACTGGAAAACGCACCGCTACGAAGCAGCGAACGTGGTACTTCTATCCCTTACTGTTTCAAAAACTCGAAACCGTGAACGCAAACTAAGATGTTGCCATATGCGTCCACTTTTAGAAGATTTCCGTATAAGGTGTCGAACCACAATCCACGAACAGGAAAACTGGGATCATATTGAAAGGCCTTGATCTCCTGCGGATATCCCAGAGATACCAGACGATCCTTGAGTAGATTGAAACCCAATTGCTCATAGTGCGGCGACTTGTACTCTGAAACGTTCGGTGCAACTTAGTCTCGCTTGTTTCCATTCGTTTTGTCCGTTTGTTCCTTCGAAAAGTACGAAATTGATACGAAAGGTATGAAATAATCACCCGCCAATGTGTAATCCATGTCAAAGCCATAAAACTTGATATTCTCCAGATGAAGACTCCGATTGACAAAGATTCTGAAAAGAGACAAGAAAAAAATAGAGAGAAAAGAGAAACGTTAACGAACCGTGTACATCTGTCCGTGCCACTTTGCAAATCAGAGATTCGTAGCTTAATCGATCTTAACTTAATCCTAAGTTAAGCTCGATGCGATCTATCGGCGATAATTTCCTGGATCGAGAAACAACAATTTGTTTCCCTCAGTGTGAGTTCCCTTCTTGCTGATATAGAAACGGAAGCCCTGATAATCCGCTGATAAAAAATCAAAATTGCTGAATTTTTTCCTTAATTGTATCTCCGTAATTGTTGCATTTTAATGACATTAACATTTAAAACAGAGAATCATGTTCAGCTCACACATAATTTGACGCGTCAGACGAGTCATATATATCAATCGAATCAATCGGTAATTGAGTAAGAAAACAAACGACTATATTCTCTCTCTCTCTCTCTCTTTCATTTACAGCATACGTAATGAGCGTAATGAGCTTAATAATTTAATGAAATAATAGTTTAATGACAGAATAATTTCTCGGAAGCGCGATCACGCTCTGCAAAACAATCTATTTCTAAATTATCGTTGACTTTCTCGTTCGATTCTCATTGATTCATTTCCGTTCGATCTTCAGCAGCATTAAATTCCTGTGAATCGTATAATTTGTTATCTCGATATAAATTTAGCGGATTAAATATACACAAAGGTCAGGCATTCGCTACTGTGGAAAAGCCACGCGCAGGCGAAAGCACGACGATTGTTCTCTCGATATATGCTGTTGTTGAGTTAATTATCTGAAAAAACGCGAGGTCACGAAGATACGTTGTTTATCACTGCTCAAGACGTATTGCGTTAGGCAATACGGATGAGGACAATGCATCAGATCCAACTTTCGTGCGTGTTAAGAATTCTTCGACCGATCAAACAGAAGCCCCGTAAAGAAGTGGTAAACGATCCCTTGACGCGATACGTATAGAATTCTGTCCAACACAGGACTTCATTTCTGATTTAAAGAATTAATAATGAGATTACGACACGCACAGCAATGGCTAACTATGTAGACATTTTCTTTTTTCCTTTTTATCTAGAAACATGTTGCACGAGCGCGAGTCACTTTTCTTAGAGCTAACACAGCACCCACCAACGATCCATTGGTCCACAATTGGTCATTAATGATCAAAAACGAGATCTTTATCATCTAGACTGAAAAGCCGAACGTTTTCGCACTAACTTCCTGGCATCAATCGGAGCGTTCACGTTTCGCAACTTTTATTTCGTTATTAATTCGTATTAGTCATCACGATACGATTCGACTTTCTATTCCCGTCTTTGTAATCGTCGAACTTTGCTTTTGTATTTTCTCAAGTTTTTCGAAATTCCTTTTGGATTTCTACGAACAAGTCCAATAAGCGGCCAACTTACTCATTCTGGACGTGCCCTCGCGAATTCATGTAATTCGCAGCTGGCGAGGTGTTGTCGTTCCTATCCTTCAGCCACATTTTTTTGCGTGGTAATCAAGTAATCATTGATATCTCACAATAACTTTGTTATTAACTAGCAATACGCAAGAAGATCACTAAAAAAACAGATGTCGATGCGAGATGATGTTTAAAAAAAACCTTTGCTATATTTTTTATTTGACGAATGTGCGCGTATTATATCTCGATTATATCTCGAATTTACGTTACAGATACGATTCTCGAATTAATCAATTCGAATAGGTTCGAGATGGAGATTGAAATTTAATATTCGAGTGAGGTCAAACAAAATCAATGGCCTAATTACACGATCGCGTCTCGCTTAATTACTTTACATAAATTCAGATCAAGTTACGGACACGCTTCAGACTTGGATTTCGCGATGTCCGTCGACGGATGTTGAAGCTCTTAAGAAAAATTCAAGATAGAAGAAATTCGAATGGCTCGATCATCGGAGGACACCAAGCGCATCCTGGCTGATGCAACAAAGGAGACGGAAAAGCGCGCGATTCGAATCAAGTAATAAAGAAAACACTTTGGGGAAAGCACGATGTGTAACGTCGCATGGTAATTAGATCACTTTTGGCGGCACGTTTGACGAATCATTCCGAATCAGAAAAATCACCAAGTCAAATCACGTCGAATTACGAATACGATTCCATTCTCGAATGACTCAATTCGAGAACGGTTCGAAATTCAGGGAATTCAGATTTAATATTCGACGTCGAACGAAAGCAATAGCCTAATTACACGATCGCATCGCTTAATTTACATAAGCTCGGATCAAGCTTATGTGATCAAACGTCGCGTACATCTACGGCAGACGTTGAGGCTATTAAAACAAAATTCGACATTGAAGAAATTCGAGCGGCTCGAGTTGCTCGAAGGACACCGAGGGTATTCTGGCTGATGCAACAAAGGAGACGGAAAAGCGCGCGACTCGAATCATGTAACAAAGGAAACACTTGTTCGCACTTTGGGAAGCGTCGGATAATCGGATTACTTTTCCAGCAGATTTTGCGGACCATTCCGACTCCAAAAGAGTCAGCGATTATCCCCTAACGACACACTTACGAAGGCTGACGCGACTTTATCGCGTTATCTGGACGTGACGGCGGAAACACTTAGTGAAAATCGCTCGCCGGGGCGAGCTGACAACGAGCGGATGAGTGAACGAACGCGTGTGAAAGGCGTCGCTTTGCTGGAAAAACGATGACGATGCTGGCCGCTCGATGACCAAACGTCAACTGGTCTCTAGCCAGTCGCTTACAACAACGACAACGACGGGAGCTAATTCATCGTCTTCCGGACGCGAACCTCCCCCAATTTAAGGCTTAATCGTATGCACTATATTGTGTGCAGGCTTTATCGAGGGCCAGATCAACCGGTACGTGCGTAGGTATAGATGTATGCGGGTAGGATGTACCCCTCCTCGTGATCGCGCATACATTGCACGATATACGCGATAATTGTTGGCACGTTACCGAGAAGCACGCGAGCGAAACGTATCGATACGTGCCGACGTTGGAATGTAACGGCGATTCGATTAATCAAGAGTCTTCGAGACATCGAATGATGTTCGGTGAGATCAGCAGACCTTCGTCGCTCCGTCGATATCACCTCTCGATCTCGGATATCTAAAATGCACACAAGACTTAGATCACGAGATAAGAGTAATAAAAATCTTTACAATATTTACAATAAAGTTCAAAACTTCAATGTCTGATTAACTTTTCATTGGATATTCATTGGAACGCGCGTATCTTCAAGTCTTGAATTCCTTTCTCCGATGCTTAAATACCACGGGCGAAAGGAACTGGGCTGCCTTTTTTTTCTTTTCTTTTCTTTTCTTTTCTTTTCTTAATCAGGTCGAGAAGCGTTCGGTGCATCTTGCGGAACACTGATGAGAAATGTATGAGCTCGCGGCAACATCCGTGAGGCACCAGGTGAGTCATATCACCTTGCACTCGGTATCGTGAAAACTTGGCCGTATCCAGTCTAATATTAGACTCCCTGAAATTGCCGTTTCGATCCTATGCAGCCTACGTGTGCCGCGAGAGAACTGTAAGCGTGGCAAGACCTGCATTGCTATACGAGACACCTCAGGCTGATAGAATCCTGAAAATATTTGTAGATGAACTCTTGACGCCATTATGTAAAGGATTTTTAAATCGTTGAAGATTCGCTAGCTCTCATTAAAACGCGGTGCACAGCACATCAGTGTATCGTTTTCTTGCCGCTCGCGCATCCGACATTGCTCGCATGTGTCTGAACACTTGTACATTGTGATGTTACTCGTGACATTTTGACATTTTGACGAGCGGTTGATGGATATGAAGGATGTGAGATTAAGAGATAAATAGCACATCGTGCGCATATTGCAGTGACCAAGAAAAATATGATTTGAACTTTGCCACGCTTCAAGGACTTTTCTTTCATATGGGACATAATATACGCGATAAATTGCTACAAAGACAAATTCTTTCGATACTTTCTACTGCACCAAATCTTTCGATGCCGTAGAGCGCATCGGCGCACGAATAGACCGGTGAAAGTGCGAGTGGTGCGTGCCGATACGCACGCATCCTCTTCTGCAATGTCTGACCGATTTAATTAAAAATCCATAGAGCGAGACAGCGAGGTGTTCATGCTAAGAACAATTAAATTAATCACTCATATCGATTATGTAACTGCTCATCGAGGAAAGGATATGTCTGTAGATATTATGTAGATAGTAGAGATAATCGAGATAGTCGTTTTTTAGACAACAATTTTTAGAAAACAATGGGAAATGTAATTGCTGATTGATAGCCGATCGATCATTTCACACGTTTGCAAGATAAAGATCTCCCGTGGCTCTTCTTTGAATTTAAGATTACGGAAAAGTACGTAGAAAATAAATTAGAAAATAAATTAAAGTACGATGTAAATAAATTTTAATCACTTTTAATTGATAACATGTATTATCAGCGTTTTAATTTTGTTTGATGCATTATGATAAAGTCATTATCAAGCAATCAGGATTAATTTCTTGAATTTCAAGTGTAATAAAAATTCATCTACTGCGAATCGATATATTTCTATTAGCTTGCTCGGTAAAAATTGTGCGATAAAGATTATTGCTCTCGGTTTACTTAAATTAACTTCATTTTTATTACAGATCTAACCATATTAAGAGATTTTGCTGCCTGATAGGTGGCAAACGTAAAAGAAGCGCCTGTAGAGGCTCATATAGAGCCTGCATAATAGCGAGATGTTTTTATGAAGAAGCATATCCGACCATATTAGCCATGTGTGGTTGTTGCTTATCTGCTTAGTGAAGAAACTTGTTTACGCGACTTCATTGGAAATTTTTAGTCCTCATCCACTTTATCGCGGCTAGCTTACGTGCGCGCTCTTAATATTTTTTGTCCTATTAGATCGTATAAATACGTAACAGCGGAATAAGAGGGAAAAAAGGAGAAGACGTGTGACCATTGGTAGATTATTAAATCTTTTCTTTGAATAATTCTGTAATAATGAGCGTTGCAATGAGATCTCCTCTTCACATGTATCCTACTTAAGCATGAGAATCGAATGAATCTTGACGATTGCTTGATATGCTAAAAAATAACGTTCATTAATTCGCAGTGCATGCCATATGTACATACCACGTACGTGGATTAATTGTTGAATATATTAGTATGAGTGTACAAGAAAGAGAAAGAGCTAAATTTGCAAAAGAATCGTGTAATTTAAATAATCGGTTTGTGCCAATTCTGTCCGTTAATTCTGTCGGAGAGAAAAGATCTCTTTAAACAATCGATAAATGATCTCTAGCATCGTGAGAGTCATGCGAGAGCGTGGTGCAAGAGATGATTACGTGCAATAGAATAACAATAGAATGACACAATAAGATTCGAAAGACAAACAAGCATTCTGATTGCCCGACAAAATCTCTTGATTATCTAATAACGCTGTTAAGTGTTCCAATTCATCATTCCATTATCCGTCGTTCGCGATTATATTCTTCGTACGATATACGACCTTGATCAATCGTTCCGAAGTATTTTACGGACCGAGTGTTGCCGTCTTATCGCGTATACCAATATGGTAGCGCGAAAATCCATTCTATTTCATCTCGCTTCTATGCGAAATCTTGGATTTACCTGTGCCCCAATTCGCGCTTATCAGTGCGAGTGCCGTGAGTGCCCTCGTTGTAACTATCCAGATCTTGTTCGCTACGATCATTTCTAGTCAGTCCTTTGAGACCGAGCATGGTGCGATGAATCGATTCTTCGGGGAATATGTTCGAGTCGTCTGGGAATCGCACTCTCGGGCCTGCATCGTGAAATTTGAATCGTCTTCGTTATGATTGCGGGATTCAAAGTCTCACAAAGTTTATGACAAAGTAAATCCATAATTTACAAGAGCCATCTGCCTTACGATAACAAAACCGATGCCTCTGATAACAAAAGTGAACACAAGCCCTCGACGAGAGCGATAGAGCAGACAAATTACAAGCTCACGTTACGGAATGGAATAATTCTACAACGGCAGAGATCGATACAAAACGTACAAAATAGCATACGTATTCTTATTTTGTATTGGGAATACGCGAGTTATGCAAATCGAAATTTGAGGAGTGACGATTACCAATCATGTTGCTGATCGCCGGCGTGAAGATGGTGCTCACGCCTCGGTGATTCATAATTAACGTGCAAATCGTCGATTTTCAAATGACGAAACTTGTAGAACGCGTCACGGGAATCGTTCGCTGATTCTTGATCCGGACTGCGCGAGGAATAACGTCGCAATGACTGCACGCAATGACTTTCGGCTATGAAAATTGCGAGCAAACAAGATGATCCCCTCTGTGATGAGAGCAGAGGCGATAAGAATAAACAGGCTATCGTGACCAGGGGTCATCTGCGTGATAGTAGCGACGAAGAAGGAAGAACAAGCTTCGCGGCTCGCTGCGTGATGCAATTTCCATTCTACTCGGATGCAGACACGATTAGATCGAGAAAATCTCCCAGTGACATCGATAACTGTTGGAAGCTCGAAGCGAATTCCTCTGCTGTGACAACATCGCGCTAAAAGAGCGGTTTATGTCTGTCTCGGACCTTGAGAAACCAAAACAGGAGAATAATAAATATCTCGATCACGCACATTCGCTAAAATTTCTTGCATTTCTTGGCGCAGATAATCCAGGGACTTTTAATAACTTTGCGCGAGCAAATCCGGCGATTACTCTCGGTTATCTCGAAATGTTTTGCGTTACATCAAATTTCGCTGGCGCAAACCACGCCTGCTCGGGCTGCAGTTGTTCCTTATACTAATTACAATTTCAATTTAGCAAGAATCAGGAATTTAATTGGAAATATCTTCAAAGATTTGACGATCATAAAAGAGACACGCACCAGCCGCGTATCTCAACTGATCTTCATTTCACAGGGAGCAAGCTCATGCACCCCACACTCACGATATTACTGAAAATAAGAAACGAGCATAAGAAAAACGTTTTCCACTCTTTTTCCAGATAACTTCTGCAAAGTGCGTTCTCGCATACCATTCGCAGCACGTGTTACCGAGAGTTGCTCATTTACGATTTATTCATCAAATACATTTTTCATCAAATACATCAGCGCATGCACTCGCTGCACAGGGAGAAGGAAGCAAGAAGATGCGGAGCAATTTTTATGATCCTGCAATACATAAAGGCCACAAGTGTATCATTTGAGCAGGCTATTTCCGGCGGCGCGTGCAGACGTGTCCTCGAAGATGCGTAGGCCGGATCGATTTATTTTTAGTGCTCTCATGATTATATTTAGTCTAGACTAGATTGATCGGGAAAAATTTCAGAGATCTATAATAACGTACTTAGCACACGTCTCTCGTCTCTTTCTTCCTTTCCCCTTTTTCTTTCGTTTTATTAAAAATATCGAATGTATACTCGATATCGATATGCAGGCAGATTTTCGCGCTTGAGATATCTTCAAATCGAATAATTCGCGAATCTGAACGCCATCTGTCAGCAGCGTAAATAGAAAAGGCAAAATTATGTAACATAATTTTTTTTTTCTTCGTTGTGCTTATTGTGCAATAACCGTAATTTTTTTTTTTTTTTTGATAGATTGATTTTTTTTATAGCTCCGTATCATTTATTTACTTTTTCTTAATTTCACGTCCGTCGAATTTTGCATCTAGATAATCCGCGAGTATTAATTACTCGTGAGTATTAATTACGCGGCTTCTCGAGTCACGTATTTATTTACCAATCAGAGTATCGAATATCGGAAACGAGCAAGTATACACTTCGAGAGCGCTTAACCTTGTAGCAGGAATTATTACACTGTATGCAAGTTGTGCGAGAACAGCATTCACTAACCTTTGGCTAGCTTGCCGGTACCACTTCTTGTTACCACTCGGATCGTTTTCATTTTGCGGCGTATTAGGCCCCATATTTTCATGGTCACCGTGAGTGTTGCAGTTTTCCAGTTCCATGATCAGCTGTAAGCGCAAGGTTTATGACAATGGATATACAAAGTTTCCTTTTAAACATGTTTAATAAGCCGTGTTATATTATTAACACATACATCGGAAAGATCGGATAGGAACGAAGTGAAGTTAGATACGATGTATCGTGAGTAGCGAGCAAGCGTCCGGTCATTGATCTATTCGAATTGTTTAAATTTGAAATTCAAACGTGCCAACTTCAAACTGTTCGGACAGTTTGTAGAGGATCGTCGAGATTCGTTACTCGCTTCGTGCTTATGCACAGTTTCTAGGAATTCAGATTATCGAAGGGACGAGCGAATGATTTTTTGCGTTTATCAGCATGGCGACAGCGAGTCGCTGACTCTCGCGCGTCTGCTTTGAATGATACAACACGTAGAGACCGAACGTAAACTGACAATGACTGTTAAGCAGCAATATGTAAATCTTGCATGCAAAAACTTCAAAGCGTACTTTGAAACCGCTATAATAAATATTGATATGCGACGGAACTTTGCGAACAATACATTGGTCTTTCGTCAGCTTTTACGGAGAGACGGATCATTCCTCGATCATAAAAATTTAAAGCTCGATAACATTACGTGTCATTAATTCCCGTAAGCAAAAATATTTGGCTACTCGCAATCTGCAGTTAATGCGGATATCGCGGATGGCGCATGATAACGCGCACGGTGATAATAACCATTTTCCCTATCGGGACGAAAATCGATCCTTCCATTAAATTTGAAGGCCCGCTGACATTCCTATTCCAGCAGGATTGTACACGCGTTATCTTTTGCAAAAAATGCGCAATGATAATGTAACAATAAATAGCTCATTTATGCATATCGCGCATTTTGCGTCGATTGTCAACACATTGATCGTACGAGGAAAAGGTCGTCCATTTTCATACCTCACTCTCGAACTTTTCCCTTATCGTATGTGTATTTGCAGTCGTGACAACTGACGCGATCCTCGTTCGTCGTGCGTGAACTGTCCGTGAGATCGCGAACAATCATCTGAGACAAACTCGACGAACTACTCCCACTACATTCTTGTACACTGCGGATTCACCGCGTACTGAGGTGAACTGCAATGACCTCGGTTCCAGGTACGCCAACTGGTAATCGTGGAAGATCCCTAAGATGCACCCTACACGCTTGATGATCGATCGGTGTAATAAAAGAGATACACTTTGCGAGATCTTTGTTCCCGTGAATATCTCTGTTCCTTGAATCTATTTTCTTTAATTTAATTAAACAAACTAGTTGCGACAAGAAGGCAAGAAACATTTTGCATGTGCGACCGTAATATCAGCTGCAACGCGATGTATTCCTTAACGTGGCGGCATTGATTTCATTTCGGCGCTGACCAAAGCGCGAATATATGAATATACGTAATAGCGATTGTAGCGTAATGCAAGAAACAGTTAATAGATTTTTCGATATAGACAATTTGAATTTCAATTGTTCCATCCATCCGAATCGTGATTAGAGATTATCCGGGATTAGATTACGTGTGGGGTTAGATTCGTAGGATTCGTTCCTATAAAATAAAGCAACAGAGTGAAGTAAGTTGGGTAAGTGTAAAAGAAAGTTCATTGATTCGATTCGAATTTGAAATTCAAATGTTCCAATTGACATCGAAGGAACTCTGGTCAGTTATTAGGATTCATCCGTGTATCCCACGTGATCTTGCATCTCTGTCCGCGTGAAAATAGCTTATTTTTATACGTGAAACACGAATATACTCTCACATACGAATTATTTTTATTAAAATGTGTAAGGGCCATTATCGTGTTACGTGCGACTACATGAAGAATGATCCAAGAAAGGGCAAGGTGATATTGAAGTCGCTTCCTTTCTCGGCTCGATATTCGAGGTATCGAAGAAAAACTCGGATGCGAACATGAAGAAATGAGTAGGTAAAGAGGGGAAAGTGGCAAGGCACGTAAATCAAACAATAAATGCACCTGCCGGATAGTCGAGATGCGAATAACATGAGAAGCACTCCGACCCATAAATGCGTCGTTATTGTCGACGGCGGCCACGGCGGACGAGTCCGTCCGTAACGCCGTACGTGACCCATCGGTTGGTCGTCGGTCGAGTGCCGAGATCCACGGCACGGTAACGGAAATAGGTGTTGGAGGTAAAAGCCCATACTTGGCGAACACCCTCGTGAACTTCCACCACGCGTACGCGCTGCTCGTCATCGCGTTCGTCCTACGCGCGAATGACGGTTACTCGTGAACCTTGACACGGCGAACGTGCACCGTTGCACGCGTGACCGCGAACGATTACATCGCGGCTCGATCGCGGCTCGGTCGTCGGCTGTATTGCGTAAAATTAATCCAATTTAAGTGACCTCGCGATGATGAGTACGACGAGAGCGCGCGTGATATAACCTGTAAATTGCCGAGTGCCTCACGCGGAACATCATCGCTGCGCGTATTGCAGCATCAAATGCTGCGGTGACCGATGCGTTCATTGTTCCCGATTGATACTCGCAATGCAGTTCCCTCGCGAGGAAGTGACGAGAATTGCATTGCCATCGTCGTGCAGCGCGCGAATCGCGGTGAGGGACGAGACGTAAAGCGGCAACGTTCACGTCGCATACCGCCACGCCACGCCGCGGCCCAACCCACTTTCGACTCTGGCTACCATTCGGAGGTCCGTGAGCTTTCCAAATCATGCACTTGCGGTGATACGTGAGGCTCGTTCGAGCGGTGTGTCGTCCCAATAGTGAACCAATTTCAAGGATAAATCGCGCGCGCCTTCCTCGCGTCGCGTACATCTCGCCTCGTCCACTGCGCTTCGAGTTCGTAGTATGGAATTTCGTGCGACGACGACAGCTGGTGTTCTTGGCGCGTCGACATAACCTTTGAGTCGCAACTGAGGGCTATCGCACCTTCGGACCTCGCTCGCGGTTGTCGCGTTCAGCGCATGTTGGTGTGAACCGCTATGCTACGTTGACAATCGTGACGTTTCATTGTCGCTTTGCGACGATCGACTATCCTGTCCAATCGACTATCCTGCAGAAACGGCAATCCACTTTGATTGAACAATCGTCAAAGACGTCACGGCTTATATCAGCCTGCGCGTCTTCGCGCATCCGATTGTATCGCATTTGTTGCTGCCTCTGTCTACTTTTCGCTTTTCTTTCTCGGTATTACATGCACTACGTGTTTGTCGTGCTGTATTTGACGATGTTCAGTTTGATTCTGTTCTGTATACTTTTATTTTCGCGAGACGTTATATCGAGGCTACAATCTGTTCTGTATCTTTAAGTTCATTGACATCAATAAATTTTATTTCTCTCATGCAAGAAGCAAAGCATTGTGTTTTATTTCGCGTACTTAACACTCTCACACGTGCCGGCCTTTATTTTTCCTTATATATCACTCCTGCACAGTCTCGCATTTATACTTGTAAGTATGAATTAAGCAATTTTATGTTATACCACTTTGCCATTGCGCGAAGCATCATAAAGCTATTAGAGCACACTTGTAGACCCGTTATTAAAATGCCTACAATTGTCATTAATAAGATCTATTTATGTCTATTATCTATGTGAATTGCTAGCCCTATAGCTGAATAAGGACAACATTAACTACATGATAATCGTTTTCTACTGACTATCGAAGCTATGGTGTATTAAGAAATCAGCATTTGTGGACTAAGTAAATAAGAAAATTCTTCAAGTTGAAAAAATGAATAATCAAGCGTTTAGTTTGGCGGAAAGGCTCATACCCTCGACCTACGTACAGCAAGGTTTAAACGCTAAGAAATCTCGTGAGAATCTTATACGGCACTTTATTGAACATGTAAGTTATAATGGCGCAAAACTTTATGCACATATACAAATTATATGTCACGAATATGTTTTATTTCACAACATAACAGCGAAAATGGCCGGAAGAAGGATGGGACGACGCAACGATAGAGGCATTTCTGTCGGACCTGTCACAAATGGACAGCAATAACTTTCCCTCAAATTGTAGCGTCGGTGAACGCGAGGCAAGAATCGTATCAAATATCGTTGCAAGACGACACTTTCGTATGGGACATGGCATAGGTAGATCTGGTGATCTGGAAGAAGTACAACCAAAGGCTGCTGGTAGCAGTTTAATGTATAAATTAACAAATTCTTTAGTGCTTGAAGTTATACGATATATGGGTAAGGAAACTGTGGGAAAACGTGCATATATTTATATAATATAAAGAATGTAAAGTATTTTGATCATATTTTATATACATATATAAAAAAATAAAAAGATTTATTTTCAATCGAATATTAAATAAATATTGCATTATATCGATTAACAACAAATTCTTGATTATAGGAGTAAAGAGCATAGCGGGTTGCTTTTTATCACCAATGGCTACTGGAATGAGCCTAGTCCTATGTATGTTAACGCTTAAGCAAGATAGACCGCGAGCGAAATACGTTTTATGGCCTAGAATCGACCAAAAGTCTAGCTTCAAATCCATAATCACGGCCGGATTAGAGCCTATTGTTATTGAGATGCAGATAATAGGGGACGAATTGAAAACTGACATGCAAAGACTCGAGGCACAAATGGCAGCTTTAGGTGAAAGTGTTGCTTGTGTACTCACGACAACTAGTTGCTTCGCACCCAGAGCGTGTGATTCTGTGGATGCGATTGCAGCTCTCTGCACCCAATATAATATACCACATTTGGTAAATAACGCATACGGGTAAGAGAAAAAATCCATGATCTTGTTTGATCTGATGATATCTTGATATCTTTAAATCAATATCTTGATATTAAAATAACCAACATGTCATTAAATACCTTAAATGTTAAATTATATGAAAATGTTACTAGCTATTTTAATTTCAAGATATTGGAGTATTCTGTTTGAAATTAATTTTACTAAATTATATTGCACTATATTGCTAAAAGCTTGCAGAGTACAAGATGTATGCATCTCATACAAGAGGCGTCAAGGAAGGGTCGTGTAGACGCATTCGTTCAAAGTACGGACAAAAACTTTCTAGTTCCAGTGGGTGGTGCCGTCATAGGTTCTTTCGACAAAAATCTCTTAGATCGTATATCGAAAATGTACCCCGGACGTGCAAGTGCAAGCTCCGTTATGGACGTAATGATAACGCTGCTGAGTCTTGGCATGGCAGGATATAAACAATTGATTGCTCAACGTAAAGAGATGTACTCTTATCTAAAAGAAGAACTAGGAAAATTGGCAACGAGACACGGAGAAAGGCTATTAGACACTAAAGGCAATCCGATATCCATGGCTATGACTCTCCAGTGTCTGAGCCATCAACATGATAACAAACAAGTTACTATGCTAGGCTCGATGCTATTTCTGCGTAACGTTAGTGGTACTAGAGTAATAACAACTACAGATTCCAAGCACATTGTTTCGCATAAATTTGAAGGTACATTTTAAGATATAACTCGATAATGCCTATAACAGAAATATATTTTATATTTACAAAATATATATCATTTTCATACAATTATATCCAAAAATATTTAATATTTAATAATTAGGATAATCTCAGTTTTATGATATATATTTTCTTCGATTATTAATATAGGTTGGGGTGCACATAACAGCAATTATAGAGTTCCATATCTGACTGCTGCGGCAACGCTAGGTATGAAGAGATCCGATGTCGATGCCTTCATACAGAGATTGGATAAAGCTTTGACGAAAGTAAGAAGACGTTCGGCGCCGGTAACGCCTACTGCTTCGCTTGCTGGTTCCAGCATCAATGGAGACGCCGGTGGTACTGGTGGACCGGGAGAATCCAGCACAGCCTCAACCAGTCGTGCAAGTAGCAAAGACAGTTTGAGAAAATGAACCGTAATCAACGCAAGTGGTCAGTCCAACCAGCACATTAATATCAATTTATAAGTAGCTTATTGCTTATAAATTGATATCTGTAGCATATTGCCGTGAAATGCGATTTTATACAATTCTTTTTCACATATATAAATGAAGCGTTTATATTGACGAATTATAAATTTTAAATTACAAATTTTAAAACAATATATAATATTTTTTATAAATTAATATAGAAATCTTCAGAATTCTGAAATTGCGTAACACATCATAAAATTTCTCTCCTTTAAGGGAGATAATGGAACATTTATTATTGCAAAATTGCATTCATTTCTTTAAATCAGAATAAATAATAATCTATACACGCATTTCACAAATATGTGCTACATACGAATGTGCTGATTCGTCTGTCCATTTGCGTTGAGATATTGTCAATTCAAATCATACCAAAAGAAGATGAGTCTGCAGATATTAAATAGTGATCATCAGTTGATATTTGGAAAAGAAGAAAACGAAAGGAGACAACACGAAGCATTAGGATTCTTATGGCTCTGTTCGAAGAAATTTAAGTGATAAGCGCTGGCCGCCGAGTTAATTGTTAGCTATATTCTTCGTTGAAATGTATCTGTTATTATTTATAAAGAGAGTTATTATTTACAAAGAGAGATAAAACATTAAATTCTTATATTTAGCTCTCTTTTTTACATTTTTGCTTTATAGTATGTGATGGTTTGATATAAACAAGAGAGACATATATTGGCTGAAACGGATCGTATAACTTCTTGCTTTGTATAGCATAAATTTCTTTTCTAAAGGAGCAATTAAAATGTACAATTTTATCGATATACGTAGTCAATATACATTATTTTAATCTTTTATAGTATTTGCCGTGCTATTCTGCTGAAAGCCATTGCATTTTTATGCAATTTATTCATTTATACATCATATCTCATAGAAAGATTAATTCATGCTATTAATTTATTGCTATTAATCGTGTGTAATTCTTTTTAAATAGAGACCGCGTATGAAAATAAATATTTCTGATTTCTTTATTTAAGGTCTATTCGTGTTTATAACATCACTAAAAAGATATATTATCTGTAAAAAGAGGAAGCTGTATAGTGAAATACTCGCAGAAACACTGTTAGGAAAGTATATCAAAATTTAGGTAAATATAGCATACTCGATACAACATGATTATACGAATATGTTACATTAAAAAACTATGATATCTTCATACATGGACATGGTACGTGTTTATTTAAGAAGTAATGGAGTTAAAAACGATATCATACTAATAAGTTCGTTTTAAATGAAAATAGCGTTACTTTACATTGTATTGTTGTATATTAGAGTATTGCGTATCTGTAAGCTAAGGATATGTTACGTGAATATTATTTCAAGTACTTAGCACGATTCGCAGGCAAATAGCATTAGCATATATAACAGTATATATGACTACCAATTAAACTGCATTTATACATATGAGAGAGTATGCTTATATGTATATATATGAACGCCTATGTAGGTATATATACAGATATCCATACTTACACGATCATTACATATAATGGATAGTTTATTTGAAGTTTCACGAGGTTTAGAGAATGCCTATATCAAAGTTGTATTTATAAATATTTAATAGAGATAAACGAAACAGAGTGGTCAATAGAGAGAGATTATTAGTGCTGCTGAAATTCTATATCGAGCGTATGTATAATTCGTAATGCTTACATTGCATTTTCTTTAGATGACAATATCGATTAATTGCATTATATTGTTGGAATCTGGATCTTATAGTTATATGTTTTACGTTCGACGCCAGTGTGAGATTATTCTAGTCAGTATCTGATGAAATTGACAACAGTGCAAGATGACCTTAAACCACCGAAGTTCTCAGAATGTATTATTACAATGAGTAAAAGAAACAATAACATATGCAGATTAGTGTTTATTGAATTATCCGGGAAGTCCGTCATACGATTTTTGAATAACACTCAAAGACGCTTACTATTTATTGAGAATCGGCATGAACTTCCCAGATCAATTAAATGCTTAGTTAATAGCTTATTAGAAAGACAGTGCTAATTAAGATTTTAAGTGAAATTTCTAGTAATAATTATACATTATCCTATAAATAATGTAATATAGATTGATATTTTTCACTTAATTATAATCACTATGTTCCTTGTGAAGAAGCAATCTCTTTAAGTATATACATAATTATCATTTTTCTTTCTTCCGAGATAATTATTTATTAATTATTTAGTGTATTAATTTTATAATCGATTTTCTCTTCAAGTTAAATAGAATCATTATTCGTCACAAGATCTCGTCAAATTATTCGTCAAAGGTTATCAGTATTGTATATTTTTTTAATTAATTATAAAAAGTTTATTGGAAATTTGGAAGGAATAAGATTTTATTATCTGCTCTTAAGTTTAATTCGCGAAAACTTTTCTGTTTTTAGTCATCTATTAACGCTTAATGCTTATCGATGATGAATGTTTTTGTTAAGAAAAAATCGAGATTGATCAAAAAACCTAAACATAAAAAATAAGCTTGAGGAGTTTGAAATATCATAAAATACATGTGGCAATACTCATATTTTTAAACAAGTTGTCATATCTGCTACCGTATATTACGTATCATTACACTATTTTAAGTTAAATTATGTTTCTTCACCTATTCTCGCATTTATCATTCGAGAAAGAATGTTACATATGCAGAAAAAAAATCTAAGATGATAAAAGCAGGAAATTGCAAAATATCGTTATAAGGAGATCATGTATAATGCTACAATGGAAAATACATTTTTGACATTAAAGTATTATTTAACAAAGGAGATTTACGTATATACATATATACATTTTTTATATATGTATATGCAAAGCATTTTTTTGTATGAAGCATCAAGCATTATGATATCTCATTGTATCCGAATCATATGAGAAAATGATACTGATGATTGTGCTCATAATTTGCATCGTACGTATTTAAGATTTATTCATTATTTTCTATTTAATCTATAATTTTGGCTATCAAACTGAGCAATAATTATATAATATAATACATATATATTTTTCAGGATTATTCTCTATTCATGAAATCTTGGATTCCCTTCAGAAGAGCAGTAGACAAATCATCTTGTATACATATACATATGTATACATGCATGCATGCATGCGTGTGTATGTGTGCGTGTGGCTGTGGGTGTGTGTGTGTGTACACGCATGCATATATATATATATATATATATATCTAATAATAGAAAATATTCTACCAACGTACGAATCCATAGCTCGTACTCGTAACACATTCCTATGTAAATAAAGAAATCTGTAGTTTATTTCATTCACTTCCATTTCCAGTTGGGTTTTGTACAATGAAGGCCAGTTTATGTGCATCATACGCCTTTCATGCGGACAACGATACTTGTGGACCTAATTTTCCATCTTCTTTAAATCTCATATGTCCGACACAAACAATTTGACTGCAATTATTGTCTTTTATAATGATAGATAATATTCTAACAGGCAGACAGCGAATCTGTTGAAGCACCCACGTTTTCTCTCGCGCGCACGTGAATGATATATTTATATAAGGAGTGATATATAAAATATTTCCGAGAGAGAGAGAGAGAAAGAGAGAGAGATTCACCGTACTGTTAAACTTAGTACATCGGTATGTATTGTGTGCAGCAATTATAAGACGCTTGTCCAATATACGAAATACTTATAAAGCGAGGTAATCACCCGCAATCCTGTTTTCAAAGGGATGTTTGGTTTTTTAATATATATTGCCATCTGAGGAATACGCCGTGCTGATGTGTGTATATATATATATATATATATATATATATATATATATACACGTAGTTGTTTCAATGACAAAAATTTTAATGACTCATTTACGTAAAAACAAAATTCCAGGCGCATAAGCTAAGCACCATACAAGGCCTGCCTGTGACACACGTGACACGGTATCCCTTCGATCGCAAGTAGTTTATTATAAGTTGACATTTTCCAGACACTGAGCTACAGATAGAGACAAATAGAGACGGTATAAAGAAAGAGAAAGAGAAAGAGAGGAAGATGTATGTGAACTTTGTACGCATTGGTATGTGAACAAAAATAAACGAACGAACGGAGTCTTGCCTGAGCTCCGTGTGTTTTTAGAGATTATTCTCCGTTTGGCTTTGTTTATTTGATGATTTAGAGAGATGTCATACGTGACGCTACGTTGGATGTTAATCAAACAATAGAGTATGGCGTTAACATACGAGCTCTTCCCTGAATATGTAATTACCGTGTAATAGTTAATGCTTTATTTGTAATATATGCAACTATTGGATAAATAAATATAAAAACTGTTAAGCAACGTATCCTATCCTATTTTAATCGACGGACTCTTCATCCACTGCGTTTGAATTTAAAACATTCAGAGACTTCGATTTAATTCGAGTAGCATAATTTTTTTTTCATTCTTTAGACATTTTAGCGGTATTCATGGGGTATTCTAGTTGTACGTTTGTTATGCATTTTCTGTCATATTAATGCCGACTTGTATATTTATCGAGATATTTATCGAGCATTTTCTTTTAGCAACGTCGCGACGTCGCGCGCATTTTATCGCCATCAATTTGAAAAGAAAGCGCGATGTATCGAATGACGTCATGTGAACGTAAGGATACCTCGTCCTTTCGATCTCAGCGAAGGAAGTTTGAACGCAAATAATCACGAATGTGATCAGCTGTCTATCACCTAAATTTGTCACGTTTGTAACTGTGTGCGTAGAATTTTTGTAAGCTCTGCGGAAGCGAAGATAGGTGAAGTACATAACCTAAAATATGTGCCGTGTATGTATACATATGGTAGACAGAGTACGGTGACTTAGAAATTTTATACGCCTCGAAGGATCGCATTTCGTATATCGTTTTATTTCTCGAGGTTCGTCCACGATTCTTGATATCGTGAATTTGTAGATTATTTATCATTATCAATCCTTTTATGTTATCTTTAATGACTGATAAGGATGAGGACTGATTTAAGCACTAATAAGATACGTTTCTTTATTTTAGTATAATTAAAATGGCAAAAGGAAAAACACAGGAAAAATCCACCAAGATAAAGGGTAAATCTATATCTGCCAATTCTACCAAGCCAAATAAAGGACTACAATTCTCAATGAATTTAATAATCGCTATTGTATGTATTGTCATTGCGATTTGGTTTGGTTTCAAGGGATATTTAGAAACGAGAGTGAATACTCCATATGATGTAGAAAAAGTATGTATCATTACATAATAATTCTATATATTTTGATATCTTATGATATACTTGATGTAGATAAATTGCAAGAGTAATAATCTAATTTTTCATACTTTTTACTTTCTACTTTCATACTTTTATATAGAAAGAATCAGAATTTTTATATAATTTTAGTTATTTTGATTACTTTAATTAATTAATTTAAATGTTATTTGAAATCAGTTAGTTACTGCGTCTGGTTTGGATCTGCCGGATAGATACTGGGGGACTTATAGACCTGGCGTATATTTTGGTTTGAAGACAAGAGATCCACATTCTTTGGTAACTGGTTTGATGTGGTATTTTCCACGTATGCTACGCTATGATGGAAGTGGATTTAGACACTGGTGCGAGCAGGGTGATAAACTGGACAGGTACTATGATCAGAACTTCTTTGAGTTTAGTAGATAGAAACGTTATTAACATAGTCGAAAATTTAAATCTTAGATATGCATGGCTGGAGCATGACGGACGAACATTTGGTATTCAGGAAATAGTAGATAATTCTGTAGTTATAAGAACAACGTTCATCAAAAGGCCTGGTGGATATAAAGGTGGTGACTGGACAGCGAGAGTTGCAGTATCGTTAGCAAAAGGACGTAAGAAAGAAGAGATATCGCTATTATTTTATACTGCTATTGAGGAAGCCACAAAAGGCTGGATAAAGGCTAATCTAGGAGATTATAGCCGCTTGACGGGAATAGAGGGAAACACACAAGGACTGGGATCTTTCGTTATAAATCTCAATCTGATAAATGGCAGTGTGGAGGAACATTCTTTCTTAGCAACAGTAGCTCCTGGTCTAAATGTGTTGAAAGAAACGGTTTTACAAAATCTTCGGATCGCGACGCAGAAGGGATCCACGGAAAAGCATATAGTTTTGGCCGGCGAACAATTGCCTTTATCGTCTGAGGGTAATAAGAAGGATCCAAATTTTATTGTTACTCAAGTAACAGGCAAAATTCCCTTTGAGATCGAGATCAGTTACGAATCTGGTAGTTTCAACAAGAGAATAGATAAATTAACTGGTAAAAACTACGACGAAGCTCTCGAGAAACAGAGACTGTTGTTCTCAGAAAAGTTCGAAAATGTCTTTAAGTTAAAGTCCAAAAAATATACAGATGATGAAATAGAATTCGCAAAGATGGCATTCTCTAATCTTATTGGTTCAGTAGGTTACTTCTATGGAGCTTCACAGGTGCAAAGTGCTTATACTCAAGGTCCCGTACCTTACTGGAAAGCGCCTTTATATACTGCCGTACCCAGCAGAAGCTATTTTCCTCGTGGTTTCCTATGGGATGAAGGTTTTCATGGTTTGCTGATTACTGCCTGGGACATGGAAATAGAACTTGACATCATGAGCCATTGGTTTGACCTCATGAATATTGAAGGTTGGATTCCCAGAGAGATGATTCTAGGATCAGAGGCTCTAGCCAAAGTTCCAGAAGAATTTGTGACTCAAATCAATACAAATGCCAATCCACCTACATTTTTCTTGACATTGGACTTCATGCTCCAGCATAAAGAACAGGAATTGTTGATACATCACTTCCAATTGCTTCACAAACTATATCCACGATTGCAGGCATGGTTTTCATGGTTTAACACCACGCAGATCGGTGATCTACCTGGCACATACCAATGGCGAGGTAGAGACGGGACTACCAATAGAGAATTAAATCCTAAGACACTCACATCTGGTTTGGACGATTATCCTAGAGCTTCTCATCCGAATATTGTTGAGCGTCACGTCGATTTGCGTTGCTGGATTACGTATGCCGCCCGTGTCATGGCCAGACTTACTGAGACGTTAAATTATTCCAACATGAAGTATCATGAGACATTCCAATATCTATCTGATAATAATTTATTGAACAAACTGCATTGGTCACCGAATACGCAATGGTATTCCGATTATGGTCTACATACTGATAAAGTAGTTCTGCGTAAACCCACTCCACCGCCACCTCATAAACAGCAGCGATCTCATGCACAGTCTATGGAGATGATTCGCATTGTGATGGAAGATCCATCTCTCAAGTTCATCGATACGACTTTCGGATATGTATCGCTGTTTCCTTTCATCCTGCAAATTGTTGAGCCTGACTCGCCACAATTGGGAAAGATACTACAGGATCTACGAGATCCCGATCTTTTGTGGACTAAGTATGGATTGCGCTCTCTCGCGAAAACGTCACCACTTTACATGAAGTATAATACGGAGCATGATGCACCTTATTGGCGTGGTTCCATTTGGATAAATCTGAATTACTTGACAGTGCGTGCTGCACATTATTATTCCAATATAGATGGACCATATCATGAAAATGCAAGGAAAATATATGAAGAGTTACGAAAGAATTTAATACAGAACATCATCAAGCAGTATAGAAAAACTGGATATTTATGGGAGAATTATGACAATGTCGAAGGACAGGGTAAAGGCAGTCATCCATTCAGCGGTTGGACCTCTTTGGTTGTACTACTTATGGCAGAAATATATTAGATATTTTCTCTCTTTGCACACACGTACGTATGTATGTACGTATGTGTGTGCGCGCACGCGCATGCATGTATATATTAACATTAACTATTTTACATCAAGAATGAAATCAAAAGATGCTATAAAAGTGTTCACTAAATAGGATTATTACATGGAACTATTGATAGCAATATAGCATTTTGATATATAAAGATAGATTATACAATTACTATTTCAATGTAATTGTACTATTATTATTATTATTGTTATTCTTGTTTTACATTATATTATTTTTTTATATTATATCTACTGTCTTTTTTTTTATATTTTAATAGAAAATTGCTGTCACTTAGATCAAAAACATCTACGAAATTGTAATAGTTGTATATATTATTTAAATTATTATGAGAAGTTAATGTACACATCACAGATACTGTTGATAAATTGCATATTCAAGAAACATATTCAAAAGACTTTTCTAACAAAAATGTTGTGATGTTTTTATTGGACAAGATTACATCTTAATAATATTAAATTTCTTTTGGCACGATATTACAATGGAATATTTTATATTTATATAATGAAAATATATTTATTACAGATAACATTTATTATTTTTAACTTATTTTATTTCTTGATTTATCACAGTATAAATTGTTATAATTTGTACAACAGGGGAAATGGTATAATTATAAAAACAAACTACTTTAATCTTGGCTGTGAGAAATAATTACAAGCTATCTTATGAGAAACATAACGTTTCATCATTATCCTTGAATAATATCCATCATAACTTGAATAATAATAAAAAAAGCACTATTTTTAAAAAGCCTATTTTTATAATTGTGTATTCTTTATGATTTATATTCTTGTTACCATTTTTAATCGATTTTTAAAAGGATATTAAAGGATGTTAAAAAGTGATTTGCACATATATCAGTTTATACGCTAATTGATAAAAAAATTGATATCAAAATAAAATTTTAATATTATATTTAATTCCATATCTTAATTTATGACTTAATGCAATTTAAGACACAGCAGTTATACTTTGAATAATCTCTTTAAATTAATAACTAAACTTGTCCTAATCTAGTTATTAGTTAAATGCTAAGCAAAAAAAAATCAACCAATCATGCATTTGATTTGAAAAGTGCAACAATATGATATTCTTACGACAAATATTCGATTGGTTGATTTGTCGATGCATATATATTATGCGACTAAAAATTCGCTGAAATTTTTACTCCTTTATTCGTTGGTACTACTGCTTGCGACGTATATATGACTGCGAGATGCGACTCTCGCTTCGCGGGATCGCTGATAACTCCCTTCAGACGCCTCGCTCGAATAGGTGTGTGACTGTGGGGTTACGATCTCGAGTTGTCGATTGAGAGCAAGCGTTGTGCGAACATTTTTATTTCTCATTATGGAGCCGTATGATGTAATCGTCAATCAGCCGGTGGTTATTGACAACGTAAGTGTTCGTTGTCTAATCTTTTTTTATGTCCATACTGAAAGAAAACGGTACGATGCGTCAAACTTCATCGAGCAATGTCGGTCGCCCAATATTGACAGGAATATCGTAATTGTTGCCCAAGAAGATACTAATGCTTTCCTGCGCTTATTGCTTCATTGTTGCTTTTTAACGAAAAGAATTTATGGGCAAGAATCCGTGAGACAATCAATAATTGTCGATGTCCCGTCGATAATGACATCGATGAAAGCATTAAAATTTTCTCCGCTTTAGGATCGATAATGTTGTTATACGCTCCTATTTTCGTTCTGTTTAGGGATCTGGCGTGATCAAGGCAGGTTTCGCGGGTGATCAGATACCGAAATGCAGATTTCCGAATTAGTAAGTAACTTGGGAAAAGCACAATCTAATTAACATTCAAGATGACGCATCTTTGGAGGTTATTGACAGGTGGCGAGTTACTTTGACATATCGAGTAATTTATGTCAACACCAATCAAGAGATGACTTTGAAAATGTTACTTGTTAATGAGATACATTATTTTTCGAAAAATTTCTCATCTATGATTGAAAAATCATAATTAATTAGAATTGGAAAAACTGATTATTTTATCTTTATATAAATTATTATCCGTGATTACTTTATATTATATTAATGCAAATAATTGAAACTATTGGTTATGTGTTTATTTATGTGTTTAGCATTGGAAGGCCAAAACATGTTCGTGTTATGGCTGGKGCTTTAGAAGGAGATCTCTTTGTGGGTCCAATAGCAGAGGAGCATCGTGGCCTTTTGTCTCTTCGGTATCCAATGGAACATGGTGTGGTCACAGATTGGAATGATATGGAACGTATTTGGTCTTATGTCTATAGCAAAGATCAATTAGCTACATTTAGCGAGGAGCATCCAGTATTACTTACAGAAGCACCTTTAAATCCTAGAAAGAATCGCGAGAAAGCAGCTGAAATATTTTTCGAGACATTTAATGTTCCAGCTTTGTTTGTTTCTATGCAAGCTGTACTTAGCTTGTAAGTAATTTCTCGATAACTATGAATAAAAGTTATTATTTTTAGCTTTTAAAACTAGATCCTAGAATTATATAATCTTTAATAATAGAAAAAGCTATATCCTTTGATGGTTACTTGATATGTTGATACAGATATGCGACAGGTAGAACTACTGGTGTAGTTCTAGATGCCGGCGATGGTGTTACGCATGCTGTACCAATTTATGAAGGCTTTGCTATGCCTCACAGTATAATGCGAGTTGATATAGCAGGACGCGATGTTACGAGACATCTTAGGCTACTTTTACGCAAGGAAGGCATCAATTTCAAGACTACAGCAGAATTTGAGATTGTCAGAGTAATTAAGGAGCGAGCATGTTATCTCGCTAGTAATCCTCAGAAGGAAGAAACGATAGAGACAGAGAAGTTCCAATATGTTTTACCAGACGGTAGTCATTTGGAGGTAATGAAGTAATTTAAAATTTTATAGATATTTTTATGATTAATATGATATTTTTTAGTGATTTATTAAATAAAAATATTTGATAAAACAAAAATGTTCCAAATAATAAGCACAAACCTGTACATTTTGCTGAATCTAGATTGGTCCAGCACGATTTAGAGCTCCTGAAGTATTATTTAGACCAGATTTGATAGGTGAAGAATGTGAAGGCCTTCATGAAGTTTTAACATATTCCATTCAGAAGTCTGATCTGGATTTAAGAAAAGTTCTATTTCAAAATATTGTCCTGTCAGGTGGATCGACATTATTCCGCGTAAGTATAAATCTATATTCTTATGATACAAAAAGAAATTATAATGACGATTGAATAAAACTATTTTATATTCATAATTTAGGGTTTTGGTGATAGATTATTATCGGAAATTCGTAGGATGTCACCAAAGGATATTAAAATAAGGGTAAGAAAAAAAAGGGTATTTCAAATCAAAATGTGAAAAGCAAAGAGCAAGATATTTAAAATCAATATATCCAAAAATGATCACTTATATTTTTCATGACAGATATCCGCGCCTCAAGAACGATTATATAGTACTTGGATTGGTGGTTCCATTTTGGCTTCTTTAGACACTTTCAAAAAGATGTGGGTCAGTAAACGAGAATTTGATGAAGATGGTATACGGGCTATTCATCGTAAAACATTTTGAACTTAATTTAGAGAAACTTTCGAGAATGTTATATCGAATAATTTTATTATTACGATACAAATGATGGCACACTCTGTATGATAACGAAATGTATCGCAGCAAACGTATTCTTTATTATTTTGAATAGTAACTCATTATTTCTATCATTATTTCAAGGGATCATTACTTAAGTATTTCTAACAATATTTTTAGGAGATGCAACATTATACAAAAGCACTTTCAGTTTTTGCTTATTAATCGATTAATATAATTATATTTTGATAAGTATATATATATATATATATATATATATATACATATATATGGTAATTTCGATACAATTATTTAGATGCATTAAATATATTTATATTCAAAGGCTGTACAATGCGTTCTCGCAAACGAAACCTAGCATCTAGCACATACGCATCAAGATCCCTTAGAAACGTTTTTGTATTAAATGAATCAATTGTAAAATTGTTCCAAATTATCGATTTTAGAATCTATTTATTTATTTGTATATTTAATGCCGTAATCAGTCTTTGTTATGTGTATTACAGTAGAGTACAATCTTTATTTGGTGAGAAAAAGTGCTCTAATTCACTTGTTCAATATGAAGAAATGATATAATTTCCATGTGCAACATTTATGCAAAGCATTTGTAAATATGTACGCTTTCGTAAAATAAATCTATATAGTCTTTACAAGTGCATGTAGTTAAAAAATATGGATTTTTACAATTATATCGTAATATCGAAATTTGTGGCTTTATATTGAACTGTCGATTCTAATATACTTTATACTATATAAATCACTGTTTTTTAAATGTATTAAAAACTGGCAGAATGCATTCTTGATACTTTTTATTTGCACAATGTGTTCTAGCTGTGATAAGAGTAGTTGTAGGAAAAGATAATTATTGGACTAATTATCAAAAAGTTTATTGACATTTTTATTACTGAATAATGAAATTAAAAAATTATATTTTATATTAACAAGCGCAACAATTTTATTGTATATTATCTGATGATTGTATATCGCATCAAAGTGCAATATTCAGAAAAAGTATGTGAATTTTAAAAGGAGATTGTTGACAATGATTAATATTATGTGGAATGAAAAATAGTCAAGATATAAAGCAAATATAAAGTAATATTTTATTTAAACAATTTGCAAAGATATCTATTAAGATTATCATAATGATTGTTTATGATTATTTAACAAATGTATTTTTATTTAAATAAATAATCATACGATACATTGACTTTCTGAATATTAAGATAAGAACTTATACTAATTAATAGCAACAGTTGTAGTACTGATGTATGACATATTTTGTATATTTTGTATATTTTATGTAGTATATTAATCTACTTCTATTTTTCTTTAATTTTTTCGTATGCATATAATGAGAAATTGAAACGTGAATACATCTGGATACATATCCGTATAATGATATGTGAAGTTCGTATGTCCATCGCATGAGGCCCCCAAGATCGATTCGGAGAATTCTCCTTAATTCTATTCGCTCATCAGTCGGTTGTAATTGCGTACCATTGGAAATCTCAACACACTATTTGATACATTATTGTTAATAGTGAAGAAAAAGTGAAGGAAAATTCGAAAATGGCTTTAAATCCAATTACGAAACAAAGAATAGCCATCGTTTTGGATGTTAGCAAATTTGTTTTTCAATGGGGATTTATTCCTGCAGTGCTCTTTTTAGGTTAGATGTCACATGTTAACGCATTTTGTATTTTAATATGCTATTTTAATATAGTAAAAGTGGAATAATTTAATTTTCAGGATACAGTAAAGGTGCAGATCCAGGCATGCCTGAGTTAACTATCATGAAGTAAATAATCATATAAAACTATTTTATTTTTAAAAGTAGAAATTTTTCTAGCATGTAATAAATTTATATCATCTTATTTTCAGCTTATTGTGGCAATAAATTTGTCAGCTGACTTTAATTTCAAAAGTTGAAATTACATCTAATGTTGCATAAGGATATTTATTTAAGATTATTACATGATAATGGAGATAGCAGACTGATGGATTGTACATTATGAAATAAATGTGTTGTTATATGAAATCTTAATAAATATGTTCACATCTACAAGATAATATTATGTATGTCTTATGCTTTAAAATATAATTTTTCAAGAATCAAATCATTGTCTCAATATCTAATTAATGTAGTTTAACTTTTGAGACGAGCAGATTTGCTGGATAAATTTTATTCTTCTATCTATGTATCGAATGCTATACAATATTTTGTATACAAACGTTGACATCGAATATTCCTCAATTGAATTTAATAAATATCTCGCATTACAATATACATTATAGTACGTTATAATCATTAAAAAGAGGAAACTTCAAATGATGCAATGTTCTGAAGATAGTCTCATTTGTCTGTATACAAGATTAAATGAATACATAACTTAGATACATGAATGTAAGAAAGATCGGGAACAGAGAAATAAAGTTGCAAGTACAGTATTACAGTAACTAGGGAAATTGCACTTGTAGACAGTACATCGCGCTACTTGGTAATAATTGTAGTGAAATCGTGCGACTGTAGTTGATAGCGCTGTAGCTTAACCTATCAGTGGCAAGCAACGCATTCAGAGTCATAAGTAGTTCTCTCGGGCAAACGTACATTAGTTTCGTGTTGTTATTCGCGCGATACCGTTTGCAGATACTGGCAAACGATTTCTATATTAGTTGGTCAAACGTATCGATAACATAACGTTCTTTTAACTTTTATCGTTAACTTTTAAAGAAAGCTGGATAGACAAACGGACATTGCGTTTTCATACGAGAGTCGTCCTTCGTTGATCGCTGTGGTGTTATGCTGTGGTAAATATCGACATTATGTGATTGTTTTTTTTTTTTTTTTTTTTTTATATATATATTATTTCTCATTTATGTGAGCGTTGACGATGACGATACCCTCTTTCGTCCACGGGTGCATTCATTCGTTGGAAAGGAAATGCAACACAAGGAACACGAGTTAGCCTCCACCCCGAGATATGTATATCTCTCTTACTCTCTCTTTGTCATTGTCTTTCGTGCTCTCTCTTTCGTTTGACGAATGAGTTGCGCATCGCGCGATGTAACGGAGTCCTTCGACTAACCTTTTCTCTCGTACATCCTTTTAATCGCGTGGACGAAATTCTGGATCGAACTCGTCGTATTGATGTGGCATGCATGGAATTATCGAGTTTTATATGATTGGTGAAATTATTGGTATACACATTGTCCATGAGATTTAATAATGATTTTCCTTTTCTACTATTTTTTTAGTATTTCATTAATCAAACTAAAAGATATTTTGAACAAACAATAAACAAGAGTATAGACATTTTACAATATTGGCTGTAGACAATATTTCTTTGTATGGATGATATATATTTATATCTTGAAAATTGCAATAGCGATAAATGTGTATGCATACATATGTATTGGCAAGATATTACAATCTAGCATTTAATTTTAATCATTTCTATAGAAATTGTACTAGTACGTGATAACAGTGACGCTCACTCGACAAGCATATAGGAGCAGGATGTCTGGGCATAGAGGTGGAGGTTCGGGAAGTCATCAAGGTGGTCCTCCAGGCCTTAAGCAAATCGATCTAGACCAGATCTGGGGAGATTTGCGTGAGGGTATAGAACAAGTATACAATAGACAGTGTATGTCTAAACCAAGATACATAGAATTGTATACGTATCCTTTACATTCATATTATTTCTTATATTTTGTAAAATATCTCTTCCTTTTTTTTTTCTTCTTATAATATCAAATGCTCAATATAGCATGCAGTTTATTGTACAATGCGAATCTAAATAAAGTGGCGGAATAAAGTTCATAAATAATATGATTGTTCTGGAGAAAAAGAGTTTCTTCTGAATTTATGATAGGTTCTTGTTACTTTCGATATGAACTAAGAAATGCTATTTCCTTCTAGATAAGTTATACTGCTCATACTCGGTTATACTTCTTTTTATAAACTTTATTTTATAGTTTATTATATAGTTATATGATATTTCCCTACATCTATATCTATATAAAATATAAAGACATGTATATAACTATTGCACAAGCGTTCATCAGCAATTGACTAGAGCATCGAATAAAAAGAAAGGTCAAGTTCAACAAGGTGGTGCACAGTTAGTGGGACTTGAATTATATAAACGTCTGCGTGATTTCCTTAGGAATTATCTCATTAGTTTACTTAAGGTAATACATAGTATACACACTTATATAAATATATACACTATAATATAATATGTATATATATATATATATATATATATAGTATGCACATACAAAAATGACACTATAGATTAAATATATATATAACTATATAATACTGTATACTATAAACAATCTTTTTCATAGTTGCACCTTAATTTAATTTAATTTAACTTAATTTTAATTTAATTTTAAGTTTATGTGGGAGGAACTTACAATATATATAATTTACTATTACAAACAGCATGGTATTGATTTGATGGATGAAGATGTGTTACAATTCTATACAAGACAATGGGAAGAATATCAGTTTAGTAGTAAAGTATTAAATGGAGTGTGTGCATATCTTAATCGTCATTGGGTACGCAGAGAATGCGAAGAAGGTCGAAAAGGAATTTATGAAATATATCAATTAGCTCTGGTTACTTGGCGAGATAATTTATTTAAGCATTTAAACAGACAGGTAAATACTGATTTGTTCATGAATATTGATTTGTATAAATATTGAATATATTCTTGTTATTCCTACATAATTTATTGTTTCTTTCAGGTTACTAATGCAGTGCTTAAATTAATCGATCGAGAACGTAATGGCGAAACTATAAACACTCGATTAGTCAGTGGTGTTATCAATTGTTACGTAGAATTGGGTCTGAATGAAGAAGATCCAACTGCTAAGGGGCAAAATTTAACGGTATATAAAGATTCCTTTGAGAATATTTTTCTTGAGGATACCGAACGATTTTATACTCGCGAGAGTTCAGAATTTCTCAGGCAGAATCCAGTGACAGAATATATGAAAAAGGTTCGTGCAAAAAATAAAAACACCATATTTGATCAATATGAAAAAATACTATATTTATGCTTTTTCTTTACAGGCGGAACAGAGGTTACTTGAAGAGCAAAAACGAGTGCGCGTTTATTTGCATGAAACCACGCACGAACGATTGGCGAAGACATGTGAACGAGTACTTATCGAAAAACACCTCGATATATTCCATTCAGAGTTCCAGAATCTGTTAGATGCTGATAAGAATATGGATTTAGGTAGAATGTATCAATTGGTAGCAAGAATATTAAATGGCCTTGGGGAATTAAGAAATCTTTTAGAAAGCCACATAGCTAATCAGGGATTAGCGGCTATAGATAAATGCGGTGATTCTGCAGCTAATGTATGCATGTTTTGTTTCATATAGTCGTGCAATAATACATAAAAGAATATATTGCTGATCGATTTATCATTGATCGCGTCTATTTACAGGATCCGAAAATTTATGTGAATACAATCTTGGAGGTCCATAAAAAGTATAATGCATTAGTATTGGTTGCATTTAATAATGACAGTGGCTTTGTAGCAGCTTTGGATAAGGCTTGTGGGCGGTTTATCAATAGTAATTTTGTCACTAGAGCAGCAAACAGCAGCAGCAAATCGCCTGAATTATTAGCTAAATATTGTGATCTTTTATTGAAAAAGAGCAGTAAAAATCCGGAAGAAGCAGAGCTTGAGGATACTCTTAATCAAGTTGTAAGTTTTCTGAAATTTATTTTTTATTTGTATTTGCATGCGATAAAATTCCATTTAATTATATTTGAACGTTTTTCTTATAGATGGTAGTATTCAAATACATCGAAGACAAAGATGTATTCCAGAAATTCTATAGTAAAATGTTGGCAAAACGTCTAGTGCAACATATGTCCGCTAGCGATGATGCGGAGGCTTCTATGATTTCTAAATTAAAACAAGCTTGCGGTTTTGAATATACTTCAAAATTACAGCGTATGTTCCAAGTACGTTTCGTATTATGTAACTATATACATCATATCTTGTTCAAGTCTTTATTGAATAGTTTAATTTATATATATAATATTCCTATTCATAGGATATTGGGGTCTCAAAAGATTTAAATGAGCAATTCAGGCGGCATTTGTCAAATTCTGCTGAATCTTTGGATATTGATTTCAGTATACAGGTTTTATCCTCTGGTTCATGGCCATTTCAGCAATCATTTACTTTTTCATTGCCAACAGAGGTAAAGATATGTTGAAATAATTAATAAGGATTTATAATATAAACTTTACGTACTTTCTAATTTAAATTTGAATTCTTGGTTTTGAAGATTTTATTTTAATATCAATATATAATAAAGAAAATGCACCGATGCATCGATAATTGCATCAATTAAAATTTTAATTTGTCTATTTAGCTTGAAAGTAATAACAGAATTTTTAATTTCCTTTCATATTCTCAGTTCATTTATCTGTAAATTTTAATTTGCAGCTGGAAAGATCTGTACATAGGTTCACTACTTTCTATAGCTCACAACATAGCGGCAGAAAATTAAATTGGTTGTATAATATGTCTAAAGGAGAACTGCATACAAATTGTTTTAAGAACAGATATACGTTACAAGCATCCACCTTCCAAATGGCAGTTTTGTTAGTATACAATGGATCTATATCGTGGACAATACAGCAATTGCAATACGCAACACAGATAAAAATGGATTTTTTACTACAGGTAATATAATGTAACATATTCTAATATATAGAGTAATATCGTAACGGATAAGTTGAATAATAATATGAAAATTGTCTTGAAGGTTATCCAGATACTTTTAAAAGCTAAGCTTTTAACTGCAAACAGCGATGATGTATCAGAACTAACTCCGCAATCGATAATAGAACTTTTCACAGGATATAAAAAGTATTTTTCTTATACATATATTGAATATCTGTAACACCTAATCTAGATCTAATTTTTGACTGTTTATTCTTTTAACAGTAAGAAATTAAGAGTGAATATTAATATACCGATGAAGACGGAACTAAAAGTTGAACAAGAAACTACACACAAACACATAGAAGAAGATAGGAAACTTTTAATTCAAGCAGCAATCGTTAGAATTATGAAAATGCGAAAAGTATTGAAACATCAACAATTGGTGGCTGAAGTATTGAATCAATTAAGCTCTAGGTTTAAGCCAAGAGTACACGTCATTAAAGTAAGTAATTTTTTCATCAATTTTATTAAATGATTTTTCCTATTTGTATTTGCGCGCGCGCACATGTGTGTGGTACATATAGGATATTATATTTGTATTTATATATTGAATATATCAGATATATGCATAATATTAATTTATATTAATTAATTATTTTACATTAATATATTCAATATCCAAAAAAATATTTCACGATAAAAAATTTACTTTCTTTTTTTCTTTGGTTATTTGCGCGAAATGATTGTCGTACAATTAATTATATAAATGAAAAGATTTCTAAATATTATGAAGAATTTTTTAATTGTTACATTCAACATTACTGCTCGATCGCATACATATCGCTACTTCAAAATTTTTTGAATGTCTCTGTACTAATTCATAGAAATAAAAGAATATTTTCATTCAATAATACAAAATATCGCATATCTTCTTTCAGAAATGTATAGATATTTTAATTGAAAAAGAATATTTGGAACGTACAGAAGGTCAAAAGGATACTTATAGCTATTTGGCATGATCAGTAGATCGAAACGATACAACAGCAGCAACTATATACGTGAAACGGGAAGAATTACATTATTATTGCTACATATATATCAGAATATTCATTTAAGTATCAAATGTGTAATTTTCTGTGTAATTTTACTTTTACTCTATACATGGATGCCTTTGTACCATGTTGCCCTTTTGGTCGCATTTAAAGTTTGGCTTTTTACACACATGTATGTATATGTGTATGTGTGTGTGTATATATACACACACACACACACACACACATATATATATATACAATATACACGCGAGCACGTGTATAAAAGATATTAATAAAATTATTTCATAATTATAGCCAATGTTATAGTCGATGCTGGATGTGTTACTGTCTGTGGTGTTTTTAATATAAAATATCGAAATATTGCTTTATTATAGCCTTACAATGAAAATATGACGTTTTAAATTATCCGGAAAGTTATGAAATGATGAAAAAACGTACATTTTATTGGAGCAATAGTTTTATGTTTAGTAACACAACATTTTGTTGAATGCTAATATCATCATAGAATTTTTTGTATTGTATATATAATAGAAAATATTTTTAAAACAATCTATTTTCTTGAAAAATGGATATTGATAATAATTAATGAAAGATTTGCTATATATATGATATATGTCATAATTGGTTAAAAAAGATCTCTTCACGATAAATGTATGCGAAACAAAAGAAAATATAGAAACTTTTGCAAACACATAGATGGTAATGCATTTTAGCAAAAGATTTTAGCAAAAGATTATTTTTTGTGATAAATAAAGTTGAGACCAGAAAATTTTATATCAATGAATGAAAATTTTTATCTTACTACGTAACAGTTCTCTTATTTTCGTATGTAATTTCATCTAAATTGTTCTAAATATAATGAAATTGCATAGCAAATTTGATACAAATGGATTTTCTGTTGAAATTGTATATCAAGAACAATCTGAATTAATCCTAGTGAAAAATAATTAAAATTGATATCTTATAAAATTCATATTTGAGAATATTCGTAAATTATTAAAAAATAATACCTTGCACAAATGCAACGCATTTTGGATTAAAGCAGGGTTTGAGGATCAATATATAATTTTTAATTTATTGATTATTAATATTAAATAAATTTATCTAGATCCTTTTGTAAAATTTTTGTAATGATAGTAGTTTAGGCAAGTGCTTGATATTCGGAGTGCAATATCAAACGAATATCTATGTATAACATAATTAAAAAGAAAGAAAAGGAACAGTGGTGCTTAATAAATTTCAAATTCAGTGCCCTCAGTAGAAAAACTTGTAATAGATCCTGTAATTAAATGCTTGAAGCTCATAATTATTTCGAGATTGAGTTTCAAAACTATGTATAAAAATGAACGAGAGGAGGGAGAGAGAGAGCGAGAGAGAGAGAGAGAGCGAGAGAAATGTTTAAAGTATTTTAAGTTATACATATATATATCATGATCTATTATAGATATTCAAATATTAGTGACATTTTCCCGTGACATATTGTCAATGGTAAAAAAAAAGGCTGAGGAATGCAGAAGATAAAAAATTGATCGTAATTGAATTATATATTAATATATTTGCCCGTGAAAGCAAATAAAGCAACACATCTGTATACATATTTAGCTACAAAAACATTAACTAGATGTATTTTGTTAAATAAAATAATAAATATACTGCGAATTCGAATTACGATACTATAAACATGATGTTATTCAAGCTAGGTTGTGCAAAAGGGATATCGACTACATCATACAGTCTTTATCCATATACTCTCTTGTGATATTCGCTATTATTTAATATCTCGGTATAAATCTCAATAAATCATTTTCAAAAATAGGTTCGATCGCTTTTGTAAGTTCAGACATGTACCACGACGGTGCATCATTTAGGCTTAAGAATCGAAATCCTTCGTGGCAAAATATTCACAGTACTATTTAACGAAATATCATTAATGATTTTTGAAGCGTGGCATATCTTTAAATTCGTATAATCTGATAGCATAATTTAAAATAACACTTCAAAATAAGCCATAATTAGCATGAGAGCCATGAGAGCAAACAATCAATGTTTGCACTAATGCACGAAATTCGATACTTTTGTACATTTGGAATTTCTGTCAGTTATTATTTCTTGCACAAATGTTCTTATACAAGACGTGTAAATAAATTAAACGAGATATCTAAAATTGTTAGAAACAACACATTTGTACTTAGTACAGTCACAATGGAAATCAGGGTTCAATCTTTGTTGGATTACTTGTTTCTGCAGACAATTCTCAAATATAGAAAATAATTATCGACTTTAATATATCCAAGTAAAATCTGTATGTATGATTTCCATAGCGATTGTCAATGATTTTATGTTTTTATGACTAAGTTTGAGAGCTTGCAAATCCTACATATGCATGTGCACGCAATCTCCTTTACACAAGTACAGATATACTCGTTATTTTGTATAAAATCGATAAATTGCTGTGATTACAAAGCGAAGAAAAAACATACGCAAAATTACTAAATAAAAGCAAGAAATAATGGTCTCGCAAATCATAATAAGAATAAGTCTTTATTGAGAAGGAACATATGAAGAATATCTCGATTTAATAAATACTTGTCTTTGATATATAACATGTGAAACACGCAAGAGAGCTCTCTGTGAAAAGATGTATATCAAATAATTTCTGCTGTAATATAATACTGTAAGATATAAGTGGCTATGAAGTGGAATTAATTTCATCTCACACAATGTATAAATAGTAGCAGTCATCTAATAAATGTTTTATATACGATACATCAAAGTTGCGGAGGTTTCCACTCCAATAACTTGATAAAATCCCCTTCGGTAAAGCGGATTTGCTCACTTGCCATTAAATACATCTGTGGAATTAATTTAAGATCGCAGAAAAGTTACATTGTACCATTATGCAGTACAACATTCATGAGATACAATACGCACGTTTTGTTTTTTCAGATTGTCTATGAGCAGCAGTTGCTTTTTAAATGCTTGAATTAATTCCGATCGCTGTTTCTCTAAGCTTTTTATGCTTAATCTTTTATCTTCTTGTAATTTTCTAATTTGATTTCTTAATTCCTAAAAGATAGATATGTATGTATAGCAATTCACATAATGTACACATGTATAAATGTACATATTCTTATTGGATGTATTTTATCGTACCTTTTCTTCTATCTGATTACATTTTAATGTGTTCTTAAGTTTCTCATTATTTTCCAGAAGTCTATTTAATCTAATATCATAATTGTTTGATTGCTGATTTAATACTTTGACTTCTTTTTTAAGATTTTCTAAATCCTAAAAAAAGATACTTCCGATATAACAGTAATAATTGCATAACGTTAAATAAAAAAGAAGATGCAGGAATACCTTCTTCAAGGCAATATTCTCATTCTTTATAATTTGATAGTTTGTTAACATATCAGAATTTGTGTTTTCTAGCTTTATGATTGTATCATTTAATGTTCCTATTTGATTATGTGATTTAACTTGAGCATCATCAAGTTTTTTATTCTCCACTTCTAATTCTGTATAATAATCGCGCTATAAATAATGTAGCTTTATAAATTTATCCTTAAATACCGGAAGAAATTTGATGCAAAAGATTTCAATTCCAATGCACGTTTCACTTTCTCTTATTTTTTCTCTAAAAGTGCAAATACTGTGCGATATGGTAATAGTGCGACAAAGTGAGTAATTTTGTTACAGCAGAATCATAAAAGTTACCTTTCTATTAAATTCGAGTTGTGTTGCTTGTAATTCTTTATGCAACATATCTATCTTGCCTTTGAGCAAATTAATAATAGCTTTAGTTCCCAAAGTATTATCCTTTCTTAATGATATTTCAATGTTATCAGTATTTTCCATTATTGGAATATCAGGATTTTTAATCAATAATGTCTTTGATTGTCCATTTAGTTTCGTATTCTCTGCATGTATCATTTTTGCATCATTCATTGTTAAATTTGAATGCCGATTTACATCGCTAAATGTATTACTGCTAACACGAGAGTATATGATAGAATCGACTTCTCTCATTACATCACGTGTTTTGAGCTCAAGTTCACGATTCAATCTGTGAAATTCCTTTTCTTTAGCTAGTAAATCGTCAGACATTCTTTCGAAGTAACGTTATTAAATATATATATTGGTATTTTCAGTATTCAATATAAAAACAAATCAGCTAATTTATCAGTTTATTTATTTCTTTGTATAGATATTTACTCTGAAAAGGTCAGAAAATATATAGAGTATGTTACTTATGTCCAGAAACATGTTGACAAGCTATACCTAACGCTTCTTCCTAAAACGTAAAATCAGTTCTTTTTTCTCTCATTTTCTAATTACCTGCATCAAACGTCAGTTATCACGTTTATCACGTAAAATGTATGGTTATATAGCATCACTAACTCTTATGTCTCATATACATATATTAGTGATGTCTATTAACTATCATTAGTAATACAAACATATATATTTGATTGACATCCGAAAATAGTCATCACAAATCATGCCATTTGATCTCTATTTGAGAAAAAGCGTTTATCTCGAGAATCACGGTCGAAACGTGGTGTATCATGCATGATAATGAAGTTTGCCTTTTAACCATCTACACTGTTACACTGTGTTGCACTTAAAAAGAGATAGATCAATGATAGATATATCGATGATGCATGAAAGAAAAAGGAAAAAGCAGGCGAATCGAGAAAGTGCAGAAAGTGCGAGCAGTACAAATCTATGCTGTATACGGCACTATACGCGGCACTATTCGCATCGTTTTGATTAAAGATGGAGGAGACGAGTAAGGAGAAGTTCCTATCGCGAAGACGTTCCGCTGCTTTGAAGGCTGTCACGGTCAAAGACGAAAGAGTGGCCACCCTTAAGAAGGTTTGTGCAATTCGATATCATTGCTTGATTTTGTTCGCTGTATCATTTTGCGTGTATCGTCGTACTCGATTCAACTGTCCGGCAATACCTTCCAAGTGGATTCGTCGTAAACAAATCCTATCCAACACCCTTCTTTCAGGTAGCAGCAATTTTACAAAAATCCGAAATAGATAGAACGGCGGAGGAGACTGGAATACTTGCCTCATGTAGCGATGTGGTGAAAGAGGTTAACTTACGGTAATTGCCATTTCATGAACCAATGATATTTTCGGAAATTGAATTCGCGAGTACTTGGCGCTGTCATTCATCCTTAATTCTGTCTTTGAATAAAGTAACTTACATAAGATTTCTAAAACAGATCATGTTATGTATTAGCAATATTTATTATTATTTTCTAACAATTGTTACATGATGAATGTTCATATATGATGAAAGTATTAATTAAAAAATATTTCTGTAAAATTTACACGCTAGTTAACATAATAATACCTATAAAGACATTTAATTTTATATATATATATATATATATATGTTCTTTTTTATGAAATAGTCTGTAATGTTATTTACATAGACAAGAGAAACGGGATAAAATTAAAGCAAGATTAGAAGAAATTGAAGATGCACCTGAGATTTTGGAAGAGAAATGTATGCGTTTGGCGGCAGCAATTAGTAGAGCAACATCACTCGCGGTTTATACTGGTGCCGGTATCAGTACAGCAGCATCTATCCCAGATTATAGGGGAACCAATGGAGTTTGGACACGTTTACAGCAAGGAAAAGATATTGGGTAAATGTTACTGAATTTTAATATAAAGCCGCTTTAATAGATTGCTGCTTTATTTTAAAATTTTCAGGCGGTTATCTTAAGTTGATTGTCAGCAAAATTTAGTAGTATTTCATATACACATTAATAATAATAATATATAAGAAACTTTATTTTACGCTTTAGTTAGACATTTATTAATCTCTTCAACAGGAATCATGATTTAAGTCAAGCTGAGCCAACGTTAACACATATGGCTCTTTATGCATTGTATAAAGCACGTATTCTCAAGCATGTCGTCTCCCAAAACTGTGATGGATTACATCTGCGCAGCGGGATTCCGCGCAATCTTCTATCTGAAGTCCATGGCAACATGTATGTAGAAGTCTGTAGGACTTGTAAGCCATCCAGGGAGTATTGGCGACTTTTTGATGTTACTGAGAAAACTGCACGGTATCAGCATGGTACAGGAAGATTATGCCACAGATGTAATTCGATGTTGCAAGATTCCATCGTTCATTTTGGCGAGAGAGGTAATTTACCTTGGCCGATCAACTGGAATGGGGCGACCAGGGCTGCGAAACAGGCAGATGTTATACTGTGTTTGGGTTCTAGTCTGAAAGTTCTTAAGAAGTATCCGTGGTTGTGGCAAATGGATAGGGCCGTGCAAAAGCGAGCCTCTTTGTACATCGTTAATTTACAGTGGACTCCAAAAGACGAAAATGCGGTATTGAAAATAAATGGAAAATGCGATGAAGTGATGAAAAAGGTGATGAACCATCTCGGACTAGAAATATCGCAGTATAATCGTGTGAAAGACCCTATCTTTTTTCACGCGGTGAAACTACAAAACGGTGAACAGCTCACTACGACTCAGCCGTGCCTCGAGGAGCCGGTAGTAAAGAAGGAGCCTCTGAGTCAAAGTAGTGATGAGAATGTCAAGTTCTCGATGCAACAAACTGACGATAACGAGGACTGTATATCGTCCGCAACGGTGACTGATACGAGCGTTCCTTATCCAGCGCCGTTTTTCGCTGCGTTACCTTTTCTATCGATGGGCTTGCCGCTTCCCCCTAGTATATACATGTACCCTCATTTAATGTCATTATCCTGTTATCCCTTTGTGCAAGTATCGAACGCACCAGTGGAGGCACCGAAACCTAAACCGATGTGTTTCTTTTGTATGGAACACGAGGGCTCTCTTACTTGCTTGTACTACCAACGCGACGGAGATTGTCTTGAACCAGCGAAAATTGAGAATGAGCAGAAGCAAGAAGAAAGTTCGTTAGTGATACGCGCGGACACTCCCACAGCGTCTCCAAAGAATCCAGGTTGGTTCGGCAAGGGATACCGTAAAGGTATGAAGAGGAAGCGGTAGCATCTGCTGCATATAATCTGTACGGCGTATCCGATTCTCAATTTTTGTGGGGATTACGATATAATCTTATATTACATGATGTAGCAACATTACGCAAATATTTAAAGCCTCTATATCGTAAGGAAAACTCGTGCATATTTTGTAGATTTATAGCGATTTGATTCCAGTATTCGAAGCTTTAAATAAATAGACTGACATTTTTAAAACGAAATAATGCAGATGAAGACAATCCATTAGTTTGTTTATTTTCAGAGAAGAGATCTTGCTTCGTTAAGCTTCCAAGATTTTAAACTATACCTACCTTAACTTTAAAATAGATAAAATAAAATGCACAAATTTATCAGACGATTTATAATTCATTTAAGAATTGTTTCTAACGTATTTTATATGGCGACTGACTTAATACGAAATATAAATTATTATTGCATGATGATAATGCAAAATGACAATGTAATGTAGTCCAGCATAAAATCATTTCTAGAAGTAAATATTTCTAAAACTTCTAAAACTTGTACCAAGATATAGAAATTAATCACTTTGCAACTAAGACAGCTTTGTCATTGCAATAGATTTCATTTCATCCCATTGCATCTATTTTCGCAATAACGTGAAGTTGTTTAACTTGAATTGCTATATATATATTTTGGAATCAATAATTTTAAACAATCTATTATTATAAACTACTAATAGGATGAGCAAAAAATGATAATAAAATGTTAGATATCCTTTATAAATCAGTTTTATGATATTTCCAGAAATATTGTTTTTCTTGTGACAATATATCTCGTAAGGTAGGCTGGGGCAAGTGTGAAAATGAAATAAAGTTCATTTAATAGATTTATCGATAATTCAACGAATGTTTTCGTATTTTGGAATTCATAAAACTTTCAATAGTTTTCATAATTTCTTTAGAAATGTTGTTGATGAAATTGTTTCTTTGTATTTATCCTCCTTATTTGCTCTCTTTATTCAAACTAATCAAAAATAGCTTCGATACTTGTCTCAGTCTGTTATATTTGTATTCATGTATATTGACTTCGTTTACTGTAGTACATGAAAGTAACGTTATATATTAATTATAATACATTTTAATATTTATATAATGTTTCCTTTAGGACATATTTATTAGAATGATAATTATATGCAAACGTCACTATCGGTCAAAATATTTTTATAAAATAATTGAAAATTATTTCTTACTATCTAAATTATTACGCGTTATTTTTGTTATATATCTAGTATCTAATAGATATATATTTGTTTCATAAACATATAGAGATAGACTCGGCATTACGTAACAATATTTCAAACGCGGATGTTTAAACGTTACAACAAAAGTTCATTTATTCGAAAATTTAAGTCTTAAACAGTTTAATTTTAAGATATGTGATTATTTATTTCGAACATGTTTGTTCGCAAATATAAGAATAAGACATTTCAAATAGTTTATCAAATGCGCTGTATCATATGCGCGCAACATTTCATAACGTGCCAAGTTTATTTTCATATTTTTATGATTTGTTTTTTAATAATAATTTCACATGTATTCGCGATTATGTTTTATTAAAATTATATTTCTTAGTTGTTGATATCTTAGAGCAAGCTCAATATGTATGAGGCACACAGCATGTATATATATTTTTATTAATTATTTCGTTATCTCATAATTGTTATCTGTGTTATCTGTAGAATTACTTTGATTAGTCTTCTATTGTTCTAACTAATTTTTAGAGGGATATGTGATATAAGAAAATGAATCATGTAAAACGGAAATTACATTTGAAAGAACACATTCCAAAAATGGGATTTCTTTGTGCAACTATAACTTCAAAGTTATAATAAATGATTAATCAGAAAAAAGGATGGAAAAAAGAATGGAAATCCGAGATAATACGAGATTTATGAATTAGGCAATAGAGGATTAAGTATATTATTTGAATTTGTGTCATGAGCGTAATGTCAGCAATTCTGAAAGCAATATTAAAAATTTGATTTATGTGCGTGTGCCGTGTGATATGTTTCTATAAGAATCTACGTTTTTATTTAAAATTTTATACCAACAATATATATTGGTCACACCCACACCCACACACACACACATATATATATATATATATATATAATGTTGGTATATAAAAGAGCTAGTTCATATTACATAATAAATTAGAATTCAATGTAACTGTGTCAAAAGTGATTTATCTCATGAATAATCTGTCTGAGATTTATTTTCTATGATATGTACATCGAACGAACCATGTGAAACGTATCAAGAATTCATTACGCATTGCTACTATATTTTATCTTTTTTCTCTTTTCTCTTTCCTCTGAGAAGATGCGTTTCTTGATATCACTAAGTAGGCCAATAAAGTAACGCTCATACAACCAAATGTATTTTGCTAAAGATACCTCCCAGATATAAGATCGTATCGAAATTCATTATCGGCATTAATTAGCAATTAACTTGTAAAAATTTATTTATTCACTTTCTAGTCAATCTCTTTCGTTATCTATTAAAGCTCTGAAAAACCGGTTTTACTTCCTAATTAAGCCAAATTATATTTAAGATATAAATAAAATATAGAGATATAGAGAACGCCCGATAAGTCGTGCAGCTTGGCCTATCAGACATAGGCCTGATTCTGAGATTGCTATTGCGATTATAAAACAAGGTGGCAAAAGTCACGGGAGTAACTTGATGAATAAGAGAAAAAGATGCGTGGTGCATCACGTGACGTTCGGGGTTCGTGACGTATTCGCGACGGTACTGGGCGTTCGTGCATCGCACGAAGGAGCGAGAGAGGGAGAGCGACTGCTCCGGGCACCTCACGTATATACGTGCGGGCGTGGGCGCCCTCGCCTCGGAGTATATCCCTCTCTGTCGCTCTCGCTTTTGCCCGATGCAAACTAGCCGGCTGCGAGTAATTCTCGTCGTTCGAATCGTCATCGAGTGGCTTTCTTCGGCTCTAAGCCGAAATAGCCCGCGGTCGTTGTTTTTTGACGAGGGGGCTGCCTCGCGTTTCATCGCGCATCGACGCTCGCTGATCGCGAGCTCGTCAGCCCAGCGTCCAGAAACGAGAGGTCGCCTTTAAATGGACGAGCGGTAAATGGTGAACGTGCCTGGCGACGACGCCGACGAGCAAGATCACGACGACGACGACGACGACAACGACGACGACAAGGGGAAACGGAAGACGGAGGAACGGCACGAGAAGCGTGCACGGCTACCATTAGGAGTATGGACCCCTCGCCCCCGTGAACTACACTGTTAGATAGACACGTCGTCCAGGAAGTGGTGACAATCGACGAGCAGCGGATAATCACGGAACCTGCCGCAGGTGAGTCGAAAGTCGTCGTCAGTCAGGAAACGCGAAAGAATGGCGCAGGGAGGTCGGGTCGTGGAGAGACGCAGGGGTACGTGCGTAGGCAGGAGAAACGGACGGCTAGAGGAGGGCTGAGACCGACAGAGAGGGAGGAGATCGAAAGGCCTCTACGGTCTGTCGCCATGGTGATTGCGCACAGCATCGCCCTATCGTGCGGATTCATCCGTCCCTCGGCCGTTTGGCCCGCTGGCTTCTTGTCGCCGCTGCGTTTCTCCTTATAATGCCGATAGGCATTACGTGTGTACGCATGTCATATGACTTCTTATTGTTTATGATAGAAAATCTCTAGTCTCCCCTCGTTTCTCGTTTTCGTATGATTTCTATGAGTCTTGCAGGATTCGCAAAGTTCTAGTGGATCTCGGAGTCGCAGGACTCGAGCTAGGAACTCGTACGCGATTCGCTAAAGTACTCGCGGGAGTACTAATTAGGACATGTTCCCAACAACGGTACTCGATTGAATACCGCCTGTTAAGAAAGAGAGTATCGGGAACGAAAACGATGGATGGGAAATAAATTTTTATGGAGCTTCGTTTGAAGTAGTTTCGGATTTGTCGAATAATCTGTCGAATTTGTCGTTACGATTTATTATTTCGTGTCTGCTTATCTCGAGGAATTTCGAGCCTGCCATATGTACGTATGTAGGACATAGGATGTTGGAAGATACTTGTCATGGTTCCCTTCCAACGGGATCGATGTATTCGGTGGCACGTGGCTCTCCTCGACCTCGAGAACGAGAGGCTGCATATCGAAAATATTACAGCCGGAAGCACGAGCCGTGTCTAAAAATGTAAGGGCGCTCAGTTTGTTGGGGTCTGCTCGGAGGAATGCTTTCTATTTCTATTTATATTGCGACGTCTTCCATTCATGTTTCTGATTCGAATGGATATGGAATCGCATTCGATTATATTAATATTGACAATTGCGATATTACTTGCTGAAACGTTACAGAATATCCCAGATGTGATCTTTAATCATAATTCCCTAGCGTTAAGACGAATTGACAGCGTGGAGCAGAACTGTCAGCGTAATTGCCGGCGAATGAACATCGCCGATTGATAGCTGCATTGCCGCGGTTTATATATATATGTGTAGAGTTAACTCGATGCTGCTGAATAATCAACAGTAATTAGTTCTATTGCTTCGCAGCCCCACCTCGTATCGTTTACGGACCAATTTAGCAGGCCGACAGAGTTAAAGTCTTCTTCTTGACTCTCATAAATTACTCGAAACGTCTTGCGCGACGCTTTCCGTAAGAAAAGATGGATAGCGTTAGGTTTGCGGTGCTCTCTACAAATGGGAGCTGTTTCGGTAGGAAACAGCAAAATCGATATTGAGACCGATGTTGAAAAGATGTCGAGAGGAAGGACGATGAAATTTGTCACGGTAATCGCTAATCGCTTGATCTTTTTCAAATCTTCGCACGGCTATTAGCGAAGGAAAAAAAGCCCACAATGGGCTTCTCGGTTGAACTTCTCCGAATTTTCTTGGATACGCCACGCGAAGGCTTAATGTACCGTGCGACCCTCTTTGTTCCTTGCATGCACCTATCTAATCTCCTCGTATTTGCTCGTCTTATCTCTCTCGAACTGATCGCCCGCAGCAGTCGATCGCGCGGATGTAAGCTCTACGAGACGTTCTTTCCCAGGTTGCGGGAAACGTGACATGATTTTCGATGATATTATGGCAATAATCTCGACAATATTGATAAAACGGTTCCGCGCATTCTAGAAAAAGAGAGAAAGAGAGAGAGAGAGAGAGAGAGAGAGAGAGAGAGAGAGAGAGAGAGAATTATATATATACATATATATCTTTCGCTATTACGATTATGAAATTAATACAACCTAAGTAAATGACATATAACACGTACGTCAGACACGCGCGCGCGCACACATACACATGAGAAAATGTAATTTATTTGCTATTTTTGTTTTCATATATTCAAAAGCTTCTACGAATGCAGATATAATCCATTGCGATAACATATGTCTTCTATTGTATTTAATTAACTGTAATCAAGTAAATTTCATAAAATTCAGTTGTTCATTACATTAACAGTTACTAACGATATTGCAAATTAAAAGTTTGGGAATTGCAAAATTACGAAAGTCTTTTATATTTACATTATTTATATATATAATATTTGTATTTCATTAACATAAATAAGATCAACATGTAATAAACATGGCGGATGCGCGGTTACACAATTATTTTACAGTAATATACAATCAATTAGTGTTCATTGACCGATGTTCAGTCTGGCCTGAAGTTGGTGATTAACCGACAGTTCGTGCACCCTGGCGGTGGCTTCGGACATTAATCGGCGCAGGCGAGAAGCCGCGACGTAGTGTCGCGTGTCCGTCCGTTCGTTGCTCGTGTCGCGTCGCTCATCGTTCGAACGCTGCTCTGCGAGTCTCGTCGGCATACGTCGATCAACCAACGAATCCGTCAATCCACGTGAGATCGTGAGATCAACGCGTCGTCGTGCCAGCGTCGTGGTAACGGGACCCGTACGGCAGAGGACGACGGCGGATTCCGATCGCGAGGCGACGAACTCGCTGCCGTCACTCGCGCGAGCAATGGCGCGAGTGCCTCGCGCCGCGGCGGTGTCTACGTGTTGTGCGCGGCGCAGATGATACACCGGCACGGCCCGGTCTCGTGTGGTGTGGTGTTTACGTCGCGTGGCAGCATCCAACAGTGATCGTCGCGTTACGACGATCACGACGACGATAACAACAACAACAACAACAACAACAACGACAACGACGACGACGACGACGACGACGACGACGACGGCGACGGTGCAGCGGACAGCTCGACGGAACTCGGACGCGAGCCGCGTCGTGAGCCGCCATGAGACGCATCAGCGGTAAGCCACCGTTCGCAATCGCTACGTCGCATGTCACGTAGCGTGCAACTGCGGCTCGATCCGCAGCGCTCGTTTACAACGCGCCTTCGGATCGACAGCGATCGGTCGCGGCTCGCCGACGCTTCCGCGTCCCGATCTCGCATGTTGCTTCTCTCGCGACTGCATGCTTCGTACATACGTCTACCCAATGTTGCATACACAAGCGAGCTCGCTTTCATGAGCTACACATTCCTCGCATCCGAGGTCAGAGATTTCCATAGGTGGATATTCACCTATTGGCGTCTGATTGATCGAGATAGCGAGCATATCTCGATGTGCTCGTGACTCGTCTAGGTATTTAGTCTTCTCCGCGCTCCATCGCGCAATTAAGAAACGTCAAGGGGAAACATTGACGTTTTCATTACCGTCGTCGATGAGAATCGGCGCCAATGGTGGCGCCTTGTATCCTGAATAAATCTGCATGAATTATTTGGTAAACAAAGAGAGCGAGTGCCCGAACCGCTCGAACGTGAAATCGTCATTTCGCTGTTGCATTCGATTCGGAAGACGGTCATTTCGGCCTTTGTTTATCGCGGGCGCCGACGCCGATGATTTAAACGGTTATTATTGTAATTGTGCACTCGACATTTGCTACGTGACTTTTCTCGCTTGCGAGATAGCGCGCGTACGATGTAACGTGCCGATTGCTAGCTGCCTTTATCCGAAAGAGAGAGAAAGACGGGAAGGGGAACGGGGAGGGGAGGGGCGGGGGRGGGGGAGGAGAGAAAGAGAAAGAGATACACGTAAGGTCTGCCCGTTCTGGTCGCGTTCTCCTCTTCAAAACTCGCCGATCGCTGCCGAGTGCGCGAGGTATGCGCGACGGTTCAACGAGAGCCGATCCTACCGAGACTCCCTATTACTTTTATGAGAGAGAACGCGAGACTTCCTCGTCTCGTTGCCATTTAAACACGGACCTAAAACCGAGCGTACCGACGCCGTTGACTGACATTTAAGAAATTCACGCGATGAGTAGCAGCGCCAGGGCAGCCTTGAGAACTAGTTCTACGCCACGAATGTCGTTGTGGAGGCCGTTTAATCCTCCCTCCCTCCCCCTCCCCTCCCCCGATCCCCAACCCCCGCTCCCTCCCGCGAATGACAATGGGAAACTTACGCGCAGGCAGCGGCGGAGCCGAACAGAGCCAAGCCAGGCTTGAGTCGAGTCGAGCGGCGAAGCTATCGTTTATTTGGCGCCGTTTCGGCACCATGGGACTCCGTCTGGAAATTGCTAGCTGAAATTGTAATCGTGTTCGATCGTAGTATGTTTCTCCGTACGTTGGAGGATTCCGTAATAACTGAAAGAGGAAAGCGCGAACCGATGGCTTTATAGATCGCGCACGAACGCGATGAAGCGTCTCGATGACTTTCGGATAAGAAGTAAAGGAATTGTTTTGGGAAAGAAGGTACGGAAGAGTAACGTTAGCGTTTTACCGATTTGCCGTTCAATCCTAAGCGCAATGCCGGTAATTGGGTATAACAATGCAGACACACTAGATGGAAGCGATAAGTAATAATGAATAAACATAAAAATATAAAATTGGAATTCGATCGGACAATAAATTCCGTGCGTGATCGTTAATCAATAATGAGAGAGGAGGAGGAAAGAGATTTAGGCGAGTTTTAGGCACGTTCCTTTCCGCGATCGAAATGGACTCTGGCTGGACGTTCTGTAACAAAGTGAAATCATTCCGCGGTTGCTTGCAGAAGAAACCGCTCGCAGTTGAGAAGCTTCCGTCCTCAGTGAGGGCTTTCTTCAGCTACATTTGGCCACCTCGTTCTATTCCATCGCGCGTGCGAAATCAGCGGTAAGTGCGAGCGATGCACTTGGATCATGGCCCAATGCCGAATCCGATTGAAATCGCTGATGAACGTGCTCGGCAGGCTTGCCACTCACCTTCGCCGAAAAACCCCGAAAGCCCTCCGTCCCCATCCCCTCTCCCATCTCCCCTCCTTCTCCTCCGCTGTGTATCGCCGGCCCTCCTCGAGCCGTTGCGATTCGCGTCGAGCGCGGCTTGTGTTCGAAAAGCGCGCCGCTCTTCCTTCCCCACCCCCCTCCATTCGTGTTTTCCCTTCGATATCAACGCTCGATGCTCGATGATAAGGGTCACACGCGTGTCGTCCCTGTCCGGCGACACTTGAACCGTTATCTATCGTTTGCAAGAGCTGCCTTATTGCCACAATTTGCCGTGGAATCGCGTCCGCCGTGTCGAGCGTCTGTCGGGAACACTAGGACGAGAGGGGGTTTTGGGGAGCGGCGGAGGCCGCTTGGGGAGGGGAGGAGGGGCGGGAGGGRGGGKGGGKATCGAAAAGGGAAAAGAGATCGGGACTTGGCGGAGGTGGGTGCACCTCCTCGGATCGACCCACGCCTTCGAAAGTTCTCCGGGACGCGCCGAACGACGAGCCAATTCGTCGGCAGGATCTCCTCTGTTTCCTCCTTTCCTTCTCTCTCTCTCTCTCTCTCTCTCTCTCTCTCTCTCTCTCTCTCTCTCTCTCTCCTTCTTTTTTCTTTCTTTTTTTTTCTTCTCTGGATATGACCCGTTGAGTATTCCGATGTGTCTCGTTTGCTTGCAAATTTCGCGGCAAGGAAGCGGGCCGGTGTTCCGCGATGAGGAGAAAACGCGCGCCGCGGAAAGTACGGGCCGTAACGAGTCGGCTTTCTTGCCCTGCATTCTGCTGCAAAATAAAGGATCGTTTCTTGGTATACGGAAACGCATACGCGAACGTATTACGTCCCCCCTCCCCCCCCCCGCGCGATCCATTATCCCAAATTTCATTCGATTCGCGCATTTGGGATTTTTTTCTTCTTTTCCTTTCTTCTTCTTCTTCTTCTTTTTTTCCTTTCATCATCAGAGACTACTCTTTATCGAGCGATCGGCTTCGACGTTGATCGTCGCCGATGTCGACTCCTCCAGTGCTGTTTCCTCCAACGAGGAATCTCCCGAGTCATAAATACGAGCGCCGAATTCAATGTGTATTCCTGCAAATCCAATATTCCAATGTCCCTGTTTGTTCATCGCGATTGCGAAATTTTTCCACCAAGAGTCCCGATTCCGTCTCCGTTTTTCATGCCCTGCCCTGCAATCTTATAATGTACCTGGGATCCCTGTGGGACCGAGTGAATCTCATTCCGTTTCGCAGCCCCCGCGTGACCCCAAGCTGCCGTGGTGCTCATGGGCGCAACCTTGGAACGACCTAGTCCTTTGTTCGATCCTTGGAATAAAGCCGATGTGGAAAAAAGGGGTCGTCGCGATGCATCGCGTTTCTACTCGGAGCGCCTTCCGAGTAATTAAGAGTCGTCCGGCTTTGCGGAATTTGCACGCGCGCATTCCGCGTGCAATAACACGTGCAATAACACGTTTACGTTTGTTAAATCCAAGATCAAAGTTTTAACTACTGGACTATCTAACACGATTGCAGGCTGCCTTGTCGGAATACCTCAGCAGCGAGGAAAGGAGATAAACTAACAGAGAGAGAGAGAGAGAGAGAGAGAGAGAGAGAGAGAGAGAGAGAGAGAGAGAGAGAGAGAGAGAGAGAGA